>MU694610.1:95958-155034 GCA_026770625.1 Nicotiana glauca | reverse complement strand
TCACAAGTAAGGCCACCTTACTTCAATGGACAACATTTCTCCCACTGGAAAATTCGAATGGAAATCTTCACCAAGGCATACGATGTCAAGGTATGGAGAGTTATCAAGAAGGGAAACTACCCACTTCCTTCCAGCACTCCACCACTCACTGATCCTGATGATATAGATTCATACACAAAGAAACAATTAGAAGCCATTCAAATAAATCACAAGGCAAGAAATCTGCTTCACAATGCAATAAGTGGTTAAGAATATGAGAAAATATCTAGTTGTGATACATCCAAAAAGATGTGGGACAAACTCGAGGTTACCTATGAAGGTACCAGCAAAGTAAAAAAAACTCATATCAATATGTTGGTTCATGACTATGAACTGTTCTCAATAAAGGAAAGAGAATCCATCGAAGAAATGTTTGCCAGATTCAGTAAGATAATCAGTAACTTGAAAGCATTTGGCAAACCATACACCAATGGCGACCAGGTTAGGAAAATTCTCAGAAGTCTACCAACCACTTGGCAGACTAAAGTTGTCACCTTGGAATCTCAAGATCTTAACAAGTTATCTTATGATGAACTATGAGGAGAGCTCAATGCCTTTGAAAGAACTCACCTGAAGAAGACAAATCAAGAGGAGAAAAAGAAAATTATTGCATTTAAAACCACTGTTGAGTCGACTTAAAATGAAATTGATGATCCTGAAGCTCTATGAGAAGAAATTTCTATGATGTCTAGAAACATGGATGGACTAATAAGAAGATACAAAAATACTAAGAAAGGAAGATTTCCATCAAGAAGATCTAGGCAATACAATGAGCAAGACAAGAACGGCGTAAAATGCTATCAATATGGAAAATTTGGACACATCCAAGCAGAATTTCCAGAACTAAAAAGGAAGATCTCTAGAGGATTCAACAAGAACAAATCATTTGGCAGCTGGAGCACTGAGGATGACTCAGATCATGAAGAAATAGCAAATCTCTGCTTCATGACAATTCTAGAAAATGAGATCAACAAAACTTCAGGATGCTGGACAGATGAAGATGATTCAGACAATGAAAATTATTTTATGGCAAGAGGAGAAACTAGCGAAGTAAGATCTTATTATTATTAAAGATGTAATGAATTGCATTACATTCTTGATTCCACCTTAAAAGAGTCTCAAAAGATGATGAATGAGCTTAAGAGACTCACTAGGGAAATCAAAGACTGGAAACTCAAAAATGAAGTATGTGAAATTGAAAAATATATACTTCAAGAGGAGTTTGAGGAATTGCAAATGTAGCTTAACAGCTTGCGCAAATCCACCAGTCAGAGTTCTGTTAGGTTAAACCAGACAACTTACAAGTCAACTGGAAAAAACCAATCAGAACTAAATCAACCAGTCGGTCGGACCAGTCGACTTACAAGTCAACTGGAACGGAATTAGTTAATCTCATGATAGCAAATTCCAACACTTATGGAAGACCTGAAAACGGGTCTAAGGCTAAATGTCATAACTGTAATAAAAGTGGGCATAAATACTCTAGTTGTCACTTTCATAAATTTCGTATGTCTGGATGGGTTTGGAAACCAAAATATTCTGAAATCAGTAACACTAACTCACCAGGACCCAAGCAGGCTTGGGTACCTAAAAGAAAGTGATAATTATGTTTTGCAGGAACACCACAGAGTAAGCCGCAAAGGAAAATGATATCTAGACAGTGCGTGTTCCAGTCACATGGAAGGTGACAAAAATATTTTCAAAGAGGTTACAAAGATTGATGGAGGAAGCGACAAATTTGGAGATGATTCAAGAGGCAAAATAGTTGGCACTGGATCAATTCCCTTTAACAACAACTGTGACATTACTGAAGTGTATCTGGTTGATGGACTAAACTACAATCTCCTCAGCATAAGTCAACTCTACGACTCAAGATATGAGGTAAAATTTAATAAAACAGGTTGTGCCATCGAAGACGAATCGAGTAAACTAATTCTTCCTCGAAAAAGGTATGGAAATGTGTACATACTTGATGGATTTGAAAACNTAGGTCATGCCAGCATGAATTTGATTGAAAAATTATCCAAACATGATTTAGTCATTGGATTACCCAAACTGAATTTCTCCAGAACTTATATTTGTGATGTATGTCAGATGGGTAAGCAAACTAGAAACTCTTTCAAAAACAAAGACATGGTGTCTACTTCAAAACCATTGCAATTACTTCATATGGATTTATTTGGACCTACTAAAACTGCTAGCATAGGAGGCAAGAAATATGCTTTTGTTATTGTTGATGACTTTTCACGTTTCACCTGGGTGATTTTCTTGTCTCATAAAGATGAAGCTTTAAGAAATTTTGAAATCTTTTGCAAGAGGATTGAAAGAGAAAAAGGTTACCTGATCTCAAAAATCCAAAGTGATCATGGAGGAAAATTTGAAAGTAAGGCATTTGAAGACTTCTGTGACAATCAAAGCTACACTCACAATTTCTCTGCTCCACGCTCACCACAGAAAAATAGAGTTGTGGAAAGAAAGAAGAGAACTCTCTAGGACATGGCAAGAACCACGTTGTTAGAGCATTCACTTCCAAATCATTTCTGGGCTGAAGGTCTAAGTACTGCATGTCACATTCTCAATCGATGTCTCATAAGGCCTATTCTGAAGAAGACTCCCTATGAACTATGGAAAGGTAAACGTCCGAATATTAGTTATTTTCATCCGTTTGGAAGTAAGTGTTTCATTCATAACAATGGTAAGGACGATCTTGGAAAATTAGATCCAAGAGTGACGAAGGTATTTTTCTCGGTTATTCATTAAATAGCGGATCATTTAGAGTTTATAATGAACGTACTTTATCCGTAGAAGAATTTGTCCATGTTATATTCGATGAAAATAATCCCTTGGTCGAGAAAGGAACTAATGCAGGTGATGAAGATCAAACCCAAGAAGCTAAAGATAAAGAAAAATCACAGGAGTCAACTAATCCCGTAGATGTGATTAAATCGACTGATCAAGTCAGTAGCAACTCTCCTAAACCACAGACGGAGTCGACTACAAGTGTTGACCGACTAAATGAATGGAAAAGTGAACCTGAATATCCACAAAAATATATTATAGGAGATCCGAACAATGGAATGAAAACCAGGGCTGCTATCAAAAGGAAAGCAAATATTTCTCTGATTTCTAAAATAGAACTAAGAAAGGTAGAGGAAGCATTGAAGGATTCGAGCTGGATAAAATCCATGCAAGAGGAACTAGATCAATCCAGCAAGAATCAAGTATGGAAGTTAATGCCCAGGCCTAATAATGCATCTGTCATCGGGACAAAATGGGTACTTAGAAATAAATTGAACGAAGAGGGACAAGTCATAAGGAACAAAGCTAGATTAGTCGCTCAAGCTTACTCACAACAAGAAGGATTCAACTATGATGAAACCTTTGCCCCAGTAGCTCGACTGGAGTCTATACGAATCTTGCTAGCTTGTGCATCATTTAAAGGATTCAGGTTGTTTCAAATAGATGTCAAAAGTGCTTTTTTGAAAGGATTCATTGAAGAAGAAGTCTTTGTAAAACAACCCCCAGGTTTTGAAGACTCGAAATTCCCATATCATGTGTACAAGCTCACCAAGGCACTGTATGGACTGAAACAGGCTCCACGTGCCTGGTATGACAGCTTAAGTACTTTCCTTGTTGATCATAGGTTCACTAGAGGTAAAATTGATACTACTCTATTCGTTAAACGATCATCAGAAGGTAATCTTATCATTCAAATTTATGTTGATGACATTATCTTTGGTAGTGCTAACTCTCTTATGTGTAAGGAATTTGCAAGTCTTATGCAAAGCGAGTTTGAAATGAGCATGATGAGTGAACTCACTTTTTTCCTTGGGCTTCAAATTCAACAAACCGAAGAAGGAACTTTCATCTGTCAAACCAAATATACAAAGGAGCTGATTCAGAAATTTGGTATGAGCAATGAAAAATCAATTGGAACGCCAATGAGTCCAGCTACAAATTTGGATAAGGATTAATAGAGTACTCCAGTTGATGAAACCAAATATAGAGGAATAATTGGATCACTACTGTATCTGACAGCAAGTCGACCAGATATTATGTTCAATGTTTGTAAATGTGTCAGGTTTCAGTCGTCTCCCAAGGAGTCATATTTAACTGCTGTAAAGAGAATTATTTGATATCTTATTGGCATAGTTTCTCATGGATTATGGTATCCTCGCTCTAACTCATTTAAATTAGAAGGTTTCTCAGATGCAGATTTGGTAGGTGATAAGGAAGGCAGGAAAAGCACGAGTGGCACTTGTCAATTACTAGGAGAGGCCTTAATATCCTGGAATAGTAAAAAGCAAGCATCAATCGCCTTGTCCACTACTGAAGCAGAGTATATTGCTATTGGTCAAAGTTGTGCACAACTTCTATAGATGTCTCATCAATTGGGTGACTATGAACTTTCCTTTAAACCTATACAAATCTTTTGTGATAATTCAAATGCAATTTGACTTTCAAAAAATCCTGTGCATCATTCTAGAGCAAAGCATATTGACATAAAGCATCAATTTATTAGAGATCATATTCTTAAGGGTGACATAGAATTAGCTTTTGTTGGAACTTCTGCTCAATTAGTAGATATTTTTACTAAACCTTTGTTGGAAGAAAGATTCTGCCTTTTGAGAAAATTACTTGGCATAATTGGTTTTTCAAAAAACCCTTAGGACCAAATTGTTCTTTTTCAAAAACTTGTTATAATTACTCTTTTTCAGTGCATTAATTACGCCTTCAGTTTCTTCCCTCTCTTTTTACTTTAGTTCACATCAGTTCGCAGTCGAAGATGGAAAGCCAATCATCACATCATTTCAACTGACACTCCTTCCTTTTTGTACTCAACCGTCAAATCCTTTCGTACATTAAGTAAAGCCTTTCTGGTTCACTCTCATCTTCATCCTCTCTCTTTAGATTGTGCAAACCCCTTTTTTTTCCATGGCTAAAACCTCCAAAAACCCCTCCGCTTCCACCAGAAAGAGCACCCGCTCTAAGTCAAAACCCTCTTCAGCGCCTCCTGAGCATGTCGATCTTGAGTCCGACCATTCTGAGGGCTTTGCTTCTTCTCAAGGAGCATTCTCTGAACATTCACAACTCTTAGGAGAAAAATCCTCTGGTAAGTGTCCTATGGAGGATCTTCCTGTCCCTTCCACCCCTAAGAAATCAAAGTTCAATTTTTCTACTTCTTTTGATTCCGACCTAAATTTTTGGGATACCCCCAATAGGAATTTTTTTCTCTCTCTCAAGGATAAGCCCATAGCATATGGCAGAATTGTGGATCTGGACGATATGGAGGCCCTAAACTATAAAGTAAAAGATCTTTTTGTGCATCAAGGGTGGGAGAAATTTCTCTCTATTTCTCTGCCTAAAGTGTATGAGCCTTTAGTTCGTATGTTTTATGCTAATCTTCACTCTAGTAAACCTGATAATCTTGAAACTCTTGTACTTGGCAAACGCATTGTTCTTGACTGCGCCTTATTCGATTCTATCTTTCTCTGCCGCTGCACAGGTTTCCCCACTCTTTTTAAAAATGTGTGGCCTGAGGATTTTTAAATTTCCTTTGACTAGGCCAAATAGTGCATTGCTGAAAATCCTCTGAAAACCTTCTGAATCAATTAGGGCCAAGTGATGTAAGCTTTGAAACTAGGGTTCTCGCACACATTGTTGCAACCACTCTTCTCCATAGAACTGGTTCTTTATCAACTTTCTCCCAAAGGGATAATTTCTTTGTGTATTGTCTCATCACCAAACTCAAACTCAAGTTTTCCTCTTTGGTCATCAACTTTATGATTGAGAGTGCAGAAGATCCCACCAGCTTACCTTTTGGTATGGCCATTACCTATATCCTGGAAGCCCATCAAATCCTTCTTTCTGACTACCCTTTTGTCTTTGTTTCCAAGTCCTACAATTCTAGAGCCTTCTCTAGTATGGGGTATGTGAGTGTCAAGGGTGCCTGGGTTAAGAAGGGAGAGAGTGAAGTCAAATAGACAGCTGTGGATTCCAAACCTTCATCTGCTGTTCCACCTCCTCTTATTAGCTCTGATCTGAGTGAGAAGCTTAGCACCATTGACTCCCAACTCTTAGACATCAAGACTCTCCTGACTGCTACTTAGTCAGCTGTGGATGCTATTCATGTTATTTCAAAAGAAATTGGGTCTGATGTGTCTAAAATCCGAGTGGCTGTGCAACGGGCAAGGGAGAATGTGGTTAAGGTCTTCAAGGAGGTTCATGACAGGCTTGATGGAACGTGCACTACTGCAAACACAAGCTTTGGACAGCTGAAGGATGCGATCTGCAACACTCTTACTTACTTCCTACGCCGTTAAATGTGGATGTGCATTATAAATAATTTTTTTATTCTTGGTTTTGTTTTGGGCTGTGCCCTTGGATATTTTCTTGGATGATATTTTTTTGCCTGCCCCTCCCTCTTTTCTTATGTCAAAAAGGGGAAGAATGTATATATCTCTTTGAGACTATCTATTATGACAGTTTGTGCAGGTTCAAGCATAGACCGCTTTGGTCTGAAATGATAATATGTGCAGGTTAAGTCGACTGTGTTGCATGGAATAGATGGTACTATTTATTCTTTGAATAGGATATAATATGTGTAGGTTAAGTCGACTATGCTACATAGCATAGATGGTACTCTTTATTCCTTGTACAGGATATGTGCAGGTACTCTTTACTCTGTGTACAGGATAAGTCAACTATTCTTTGTACAGGATAAGTCGACTATGCTACATGCATAGACTCTATATTTATTGTACCAGAATAAGTCAACTATGCAGGTTACTGGTACAAGTTTACTGCACACATTGAGGGGGAGACTAAGTCCGGTTGACTGCACACGCTGAGAGGGAACCAAGTCGGCTAGAAACAAACAGGGAAATCAACTATTGTTTACTTTCATACATCTATGCATATTATTTTGCCATTATCAAAAAGGGGGAGATTGTTAGATCACATTTTAATGATGCAATTAATATACATGTGCAGGAGTTCAAAGAACTAAAGAAGAACGAGTGAAATGGCTGTGTCGAACAAAGAAGGATGTTTCCCACAAAGGAACCACCTATAGGAATCACGGTATACAAGGAAAGCTACATCAGCAAATCAGGATTAGCTCCATGAAAGTTGGGATATCAAATTTGCTATAACAAAGTGAAGATTTGAAGTAATCCGTGATTGGTAAAATTACGGAGAATAATAAAAGCCAGAAGATTCGATCAGTGATCAAGCTTGGAAGGTCCAACGATCAAGGAGAAGATAGGGCTAGCAGTCGAGTTTGGAAGGTCCAACAATCAAGCAGAAATCTTACTGATTCCATTGTCTGACGAAGGAAAAAATCTCAAGGAGCAAATTGGGTTGACAAGCCTCCACCATCTTTGTATAAATACACTGAGAAACATCATCCCTAATATACTTTGAACGCACCAAAATAACTCTCTTCTTTCTACTGTAAACAAGCATAGTAGCCTACTTAGTTCTGCTGTGTAATAAGTTAGAGATAGAAAGAGGGCATACAACTGGTGAGGCATTGTATCAAACGAGTGCTAGAAAATCTGAGCGATATACATCACAACTGTACTCGAGAGAAAATTCATTTGCTTGAAGAGAAATCCCTTGCAACCCAAGGGGACTGGATTAGGATTCACATTGAATTTGAGCTATATAAAATTTCTGGTGTCTTTAATTCCTGCATTTACTTTCTGCATATTATCTCTAACTGTTATCTCTTCATGATTGCCATATTTAGTCGACTACTAAAGTTTTATGTCAACTTAATATCGATTAATTTCATTTAGAGACATTTCACCCCCCCCCCCTTTGTACTTTCACTTTCATGTATTGTATTTCTAAAATTATGCAATTGAACTGTACCATGACGCTTGTCACTACTCTCAGTCCAAAGGTTAGATTTATTAGTTATTGAGTTGGTTGTACTCACGCTACACCCTGCACCTCATATGCAGATCCAGGTGCTTCCGATCACGATGGTTGCTGAGTTGTAGAGTCCAAACTTCGGAGCTCTTCGATGTAGCTACCTGGCGTTCGCAGACCTTAACTCTTTACCCTTATCTTTCAGTTATTTATTCTATTTTACCTTCTATATAGTGTATCAGACTATGTCACTTTGTAGATGCCCATGTATTTAGTGACACCCAAGTTTTTAGGAGAGATTATGTATTGAATTATGACTTCCTATCATGTTTTAAAAGTTATTCCTTTAATTAACTATTTCTATATTTTTTAAAAATTTAACTTGTTAGAAATGTCTGAGTTGTCAGCTTTCCTAGTACTATGATAGGCGCCATCACGACCGGTTGGTTTTGGGTCATGTTGATTTGTCAAAAGTTGGCAATTTGAACAGCTTAAGAGTTCATAAGTTTGACAAAGAGTTGAGTTTGATACTATTGAACTCTGATTGGTGTTCTGGGACTTTAGATAAGTATATATAGTTGTATTCAACTTGTATGCAATTTTTGATGAGCTCTGAGGGTCATAGGTATGAATCAGACACTTGGTTGGAAGTTTAGGAGCTTATGAACTTAAGATAGTTCAATGTGGGGTTTCTCCTTTGATTTTTAGATGTGATAATTTTCATGTGTTTTGAGGCCTTGGATAAGTTTGGTTAGTGTTTATGGACTTGTTGGAATGTTTGGACGAGGTCTTAGAGGATCGGGTGAGTTTCAAACCACCCAAAGAATATTTGAGATTGCTAGTGTTTCGTATGCTTCGCGATCGGAGAGTTTGTCTCGCAATCGCGTATGAGGTTTTGTGGTAGGGGATGTTTTATGAATCGCAATCGCTTAGCTGGAGTTCAATTATGTAGAAGGATTGGCTGGTGGTGGATTGTGATTCCCGATCACGTGGTAAGTCTTGATATCATGTAACCGTGAGTCTGATAGTGCTTCGTGATTGTAGGAGTAGTTTTGCAATCCCGAAGAGTATTTTGGCTCTAGGGGTATTTTAAGTCCATAATTTTGGGATTCACACATTTTAAATATTTTTTAGTATTGAAGAATAAGAGGAGGAGATTTTGAAGAGGAACTTCACTATGATCTTTAGGGTAAGTAATTCCTACTTGATTTTGATCATATATCTTAATTCCTCATGGATTTCTACACATAAAAGAATTTTCAAATAAAATTTGGGGTTTCGTCTACAACTTAAGAGAGTATTTTGAAGTTTTTAGTACCGATCTTGACACGAATTTTGAATCTAATCACATTTTTGGACTCGTGCGATTATGACTTAATGGGATCTAGTCCTAGACTCGATTTAACTTTTGCTGACTTTTTGAGAATTGATTAAAGAGTGAAGCTTTACTATTTGGAATTGGTTTCTATGATTTCTTTTACCTTTTTGAGTATTATTGGGCTAGATTTAATCCATTTGGAGGTAAATCCCAAAGGAAAAGCGATATTGAATTGTTGAGGTTGTCCTGAGAAGAGATAAGTATCTTGGTTAACCTCGACTTGACGGAATTCAATTGTAAATGGTTTTATGTGCTATGTTTTTAGTGTGTTGGGGTGATTTTTATGTATGGTAATGAGAGTATATACGTATGCCAAGGTTATATCATGTTCGAGTAGAAATTAGACTATTCATGCTTTGTCTTCTTCAATGTATCTTTCTCTAATGCATTTATTCATCATGATATGGCTTGATTATTTACCTTCTTGTTAAATACATTTTGAGGCCTTATAATGATGTTTGACATGTTTATGTCAAATACATACTTATCTCTCATGTGTTATAACATTCTTTCTCTTTGTCATGCTCACATGTAAACACTACCATGCTGGTCATTAATATTGATATACTTAGCGAGGAAGAGAGATTTTGCATGATAGGAATTTTCATGTGGTGAGAATGAGTGATACTAGCATGATCGGTGTTTCTGTGTGACTGCCTTCATACTTCTACAATGGGTATTTTCGTGTGGTGAGGATGAGCTATATTTGCTCGATGGGTATGGAACGAGCCAACCAGTCATTTTGTGTATTTGAGCCTTGTTCCCCTATTTATTATTTCACATATTCTTCTTTGTTGTTTTGTAACTTGCAGGGATGGTTGGTTTGGTTTAGGGATGGTTTTGGAGTGAATTGGAACACTTAGATCTAAGTTCTGACTTAAGTTACAATCGTTGACTAAGGCTTCACTTTTGGGTGAATAACCTCAGGATGGAGTTAATATGGTTTCAATAAGTTTTTTATGGTGATTCTAAACTAAGGCGTATGTCCGGATTTTAATTTGGAAGGTTCATAGGTTTGACCAAGGGTTGACTTTAAGTCTATCAGTGTCGTATTCCTTTTTTTGGAGTTAAAATAGGTTCTTTATTTCATTTAAGACTTATACACAAAATTTTAGGTTAATTCCAAGTTTGTTGGATGTGGTTCAACATGAGTTTTGAATGTTGGAAATGGATTAGCTCATTAAGCTTGAATTGAGGTGTGATTTGTAGTTTGGATGTTATGTGTGATTTGAGGCCTCAAGTAGGTCTGTGATATGTTTTAGGAGTGGTTGGTGTTATTGGACGCGGTCCTGGGGTGCTCGGGAGTGTTTCAGACGAGTCTCAAATCATTTTTGAGGTTTGAAGGCAGTATGGTTCTACTGTCGTCGCACCTATGATTTGGACTACAATTGAGATTCTGCAGAAGTGAACATGAGGATGTCGAAACGAAGGATGGCCGAGCAGGAGAGGATTTTAGAAGTGGATATATTTGCACATCTTTGGGATCGCAAATGCAAAGTGAAGGGATCATAAGTGTAGTCAGCCAGTTTTAGGATTATGCATAAAAGGAGCTTTAGCCGCATGCACGAGGGTACGGCAGTTTAAGTGAAACTTGCAGTATTCTTCGTATAAGCGGCCGGCATGTCACAGGTGGGAAATACATATTTTATCGAGGGTTATCTTAATTTTATCATATTTTGGGATTGGTAGATGGGGTGATTTTGAGGCAATTTTTACCACTTGGATTGGAATAAGGGTTCTTGACTTGGATTTGATTTTTATTTCAAAATTCCATCTTTGATTTTTTGTCTTTTGTTTATTGAAATCTAAGGGGGGATGAGGGATGTTTGTACACAAGTTGGTGAGTGGGTACACAGGTTGTATGTGGTATTTGACCGGTTTAGGCTACTCAGACTCTTTCCATGCTTTAATTGAATTGTCTTATCATGTTCTAAATTTTCATAATTGATCTATTCTTACTAGTGTTAGCATATCCTTGCATGCCTTAAATGACTTCTTTAACACTTGTTCTACATCCTACTTGATAATTCGCTCTTATGCTTAAGTTGAACTTGATGTCTCTTTTCTTGTTACGTGTTATCTCTTTCATTATTTATTTGAAGTCATTGTATATATTATCTCATTCATTGTTGCTGATCATTATTTGAAGTCATTGTTACATGTTATCTCTTTCACTGATTTTTTTCTTATTTGAATTAATCGGTATATGTTACTTCTTCCATTGTGAGTTATTGTTATTGTAATGACCCGACTGGTCATTTTTCATATTTGAACCCCATTCCCTTAAATAAAACTTTCCGTGCTTGCTTTAGCTAATTTATAACTTGTGGGGACGGTTAGTTCGGGAGTTGGAAGAGTTTTGAGTAAAAGTATGTACATTTGCTTCTTTAAGATCTTCTTAAAAGACAAAGTTTGACTTCGGTCAAATTTTTGGAAAAACAAACCCGAATTCGTGATTTGATAATTTCGGAGGGTCCATAGGAAAATACGGGACCTGGGCATATGTCCGGAATCAAATTTCGAGGTCCCTAGCCCGAGTAAAGAATTTTTCTGTGAAATTGTTATATTGAAGTTAAAGGAATTAAAGAAACTAATTAATCGTTGATTCCATAGGTATCAGGCTCAGATTTTAGTTCTGAAGCTTGGTACATGTCCATAATGTTGTTTAAGACTTGCCGGTAAAATTTGGTGCCAATCCGAGTAGTTTAAGGGCGTTTTGACCCGTTAGAAGAGAATTAAGAACTTGAAGACCAATAGTTTGATTCATTTGGTTTTAGGGGGTGATTTCAAGATTTAACGTTGCTCTGGGTGTTCCCAGTATTCGAGTAGGTCCGCCTCGTGATTTTAGACTTGTCGGTATGTTAGGGCGGGGCTCGGGAGCCCCGAGCGTCAAACGAGCAAGGTTCGAGTGAAGTAGAAAAATTGAAGAATAGTTGAAGTAGTTGCTTCTATCATAAATGCATCTGCGGTTCTAGGACCGCAGATGCAGTCAATTGATCACAAAAGCAGCCAAGGTAACCCAGGCCAGAACCGCATAAGTGGCTCCGTAGCCGTAGAAGCGGCTCCTAGCCGCAGATGCGGGCCTCAGACCGAAGAAGCGGTCCAGCCCCTTTTTCCTAGTTCCGTAGATGCAGATCCCTTATCACAGGTGTGGGACCGCACCTAACCGCAGAAGCGGAAGTCGCTGGGCAGTAGGCTTCATTTAATTCGAGCTCAAACACCATTTTTATCATTTTAAATTCAACTTTGGGGCAATTTGGGGGCTCTTGAGAGAAGGTTTCAGCTTAACATTTCAAGGTAAGTTATTTCCACCCATTATTAGCTTAAATACATGTATATTAGGTAGATTAAACACTAAAACATTGGGTGGAATCAAAGGGTTAGAGCTAGACCTAGGATTTTAATAAAACTAAGATTTGACCACGAAGTCTTTTATGGAATGAACTAGAAATCATATATTATTGATCCTTAGGTTGTAGAGAACAATTTCCTTCAAAAAATCTCGGAATCCGAGCACGTGGGCCCGGGGTCAGAATTTACGAAACTTGTGAAAAGGATTGGGAAATTACTTAACTAGTTAGAATTCGACCTTGTAAGCCTTTATTGACTAGTTCTTACTTTATTTAGCTAGTTTGTGATTGTTTGGCTCCGAATTGAGGACTTGGGCTTGTTTTCGATATTGGAAGAGCGCTTGGGAGCGAGGTGAGTCTCCTTTCTAATCTTGTAAGAGGGAATTGTCCCATAGGATTAATAATTGAGTAATTGTTGTTAAATGCAGGGGCTACGCACGTGCTAAGTGACGAGAGTCCGTGCGTAGCTACTACTATATTAATTGTCCGGGTAGCTTAGGATCCACAAAATGCTTATTTTATGTAAATTTCTATATTACCTTGTTAAATCGAGCACCTAGGACATGCTAGAGACTTAAAAAAGGAATAAGAACGTACTTGTATAATTGTTGAAGTCTTGCTTGGCATTTATGACTATTGACGTGCATTGTGTATATACTTGATATTTCTTATTATTTTTGGATCGGGCCGATCGCCTCGGTATGAATAGATGAATCTATTGGCTCGTCGTTAAGCCTCGGCAAGTGCAGAGTTTATTTTCTGTTGGATCGGGCCATCGCCTTGGCATATTTGCGCATGCTATTGTTGCTTTCCTGAGAGTTTTTAAATATTAATATCGCCTTTCATGGCCCGACATAAATTGATAAATATAACAAAAGTAAATGATTAGCTGGAGGTATAGTGGAGAGTAGGACTTTTATGTCTTGTTATAAGCTGTTGCTTATTAGCGTTTCTTCTTGGTTTGTATAATAACCTCAATATATTATTTTACCCTAGTGAGTATCAAGTCGACCTCTCGTCTTTACTTCTTCGAGATTAGATGGGATACTCACTGGGTACATATTATTTATGTACTCATACTACGCTTTTGTACCTAATTGTACAGGATTTGAGGCAGATACATCTGGTTACCAGTCTGGTGCGCGCCCTTGAGTTTGTGGCAGAGACGTCCACGGTGAGTCCTTCCTATGCCGCTCAGCAGCCGGATGGATCTTCCTTTTCTTTTGTTGTCTTTCTTTATCTCAGACAATAGGATAGAGATATTCTTTTGTATATTCTACTAGATGCCCGTACTTGTGACATCAGGTCATGGCACACACTTTGGTAGACTATTTTTTGGGGTTGTATTATTATTATGTTATTTATATCATCTATCATTTTTGGGTTTTTATTTCGAATTTGAATTATTATTTCACTTAAATTCCACTAAAATTAACATAGGGAGATAGAAATGTTCCGCATTAGCTTACCTGACAACGGTGTCGGGAGCCATCATGACCTATTGTTGAAATGGGTCGTGACAGTTATTTAGTATCTGGGTTACACATTATCTTTCTCATTACTGAGTTATTTGTGTTGAAGTTATGAAAGTCGTTATCACGTCAAGGCGAAGTTGTTAATTGTTGAAATATCTTTCTTATTGAGAAAATTTACATTCCTTGTTATTGTTGATTTTCTTGAACGAATTATGACTGAGCCATGGGCTATTGTTGTGGCAACATTGATAGTGTTGATTATTGGCAAGTTGTGACATATGGGCACTTGTGGTGCGAGTTGCTATTGTGATATGATATTGATGCGCATGCGGCAGTATGAGGATATGTTTTAATGTGAATATGGAGGCATAAGGTGGGATGTTTGTTGCTTGTAAGTAAATTATGTGAATCCATGTAGCGTCATAAGGTGGGTTAAATGGCATGCAGCTATTTGGGGGAAAATATTTTCAAAACTATTTAAATGTAAGGCTCATGTGGTGGTGGGAAAGATTGTGATTGAAATTGAGAGATGTGAATACGAGGCGGTACCTCGGTTGTGATCCTTGTTATGTACGAGGCGATACCTTGGTTTCATTTCTTATTGTAAACGAGGAGTTACCTCATTGTGATTCTTTTTGTTTATCTCAGGTTGCAACGAGCTATTTGGTGGGAACACTTCTTGCTATTTTGATTTTCCTTTTTCTATCAATTATTGCCCATGTATGATCATTGTGGTTCTTTTCAATTGCTTCCTTTATGTTATCTCTATGCTTTCAATCCTTTCATTAGTCTATGTTATTAACTTGTTTTATATTACTTATTTCTCTATTTTCCATTACTTCTTGTTATTATATTTTTATTCTATTTATTTTGTCCTAGTAAGTGTCTTGACCGGGCGTCGTCACTACTCTACCGAGGATAAGCTTTATACTTACTGGGTAAGAGTAAAATCACAAAGGGTGATGACGTTCCATTTTTTTAGTAAATCCACTAGGTTGTATGCCTAGGGTTGGTTTTAATTTATATATTAAGCAAAAATCACAATATTTTGTTCGGAGGTCTAATGAAATGAAAGGCATAAACTTTGAAATCTATATAAGGCCTATCAATATTGAGTGATGAACTCAACAATGATATCACAATATGAATTTTAACTATGCTAGTCAAATGATGCCTATGAAATCCCTTGTCTTCTTGTATTGGTGATACTGTCTCCATGATTTAGGTGCAAATGTCCTTCCGATTATGTTGTAGTCTCTGAATATGAACCAATCTATTCATAAAAACTCCATTTTATTTCATGAAATTCCAGCATATGATCCAGTGCTTCATCCCTGCCAATAGCTGCTCGCTTGCCTCATTTTTGTTCTCCCGTTTGCCTGTCCTCTTCATGATTTTCATTAATTTCCTTTTGTAATTTTATTCCTTAGATGTCCTACTATGTTGTTGTGCCTACATGTAACCACAGCTTGTCTCAGAATTATCTGTTAAGTATAACTAGTAATGCACTGTGAATTGCCTGCTCCATCATGATATATTTGAGCCCCATTTCGTGACTAACCTCTATGAAATTGCTTGAACCTTTTGCTTGATTTGATCTCTTGGTTATAGTAGTGTGGAGCTGTATTTGGCATTTGTTCCACAACACGACTACTTCACCCATAAATCGTTTCCAAAACCATCCTGTTGCGTGATAAAATGCTCGAACCTGAGCAGAATTTTTGCCCATTCCTATCCTTTTAACCAGATTTTCCATGTAGTGTTTGTGCTCCTGTATTCTTCTCCTAGCTCTTGTGTCCTCAATACACATTCCTATGCATTCCCTGGCTTGCCCTCCAGTGGAATGAGTATAAAATACTAATACCACCACTTGAAGGTTGGGCCATAAGAAGATCAGAAGCGCTTTATTATATCCACTCCTCCTGCTATCAACAATGTACCTGCACCTTCTGTCTTCAGCTGTTTGTGATTGTTGTTGTGCCTACATGCCTGCATTTGATTGATGGACTTTATCTGTATATGAGGTTTTAACCTCCACTTGAGCGTATTGTCTACCAATTTTTCCTTTTCCTGATTGCCCTAGCCATATACTGCAAATGTCCAGGTCCCTTTCAATTTTGATTAATTTTCCTATGCTTGTGCCTCCCATTGTTGCTCCTTTAAGGGAATAAGCCACTAGAGCTAATACCACCCTTAAAAGTTGCAGTTGATAGGAGGTCATAGGTACAATAATTTACCCTGCAAAAAAGAGCATTATGTTAGTATTAAACAAGACCATCATTTCCTCCTCCCAATGGATTTGGACTTGGTATTCTTCAGCATTATGGTATGATGCCCTTCTCATTGCCTACTCCCTGTATATTTAGACCCTTTGGGTATGTTGTGGATATACCCTTTGATTTGTGGACTCTAGGCTACCTTTTTTTCTCATTGACACTGATGCATTATTGCAATTTCTGGGCAGCCTCTTATATGCCTTATTCCAGTAGGAAATGTTGTGTTGTCTACTGATGCTCCTCCATGCTTCCATGCTTTTGTTCATCCCTGATATCCCCTCTTGGGAATAAGGACATAGTGCTCACCCATAGAGGATTTATCAGTAAATGAAGCATGGATATATAACGTTTTCCTTCAACAAAGAAAACTTTGTTAGTTAAAAAATTGGTTACTATGATCTCCTTAAGCAAGATTCGATCACAGTAACTGATATTGCCTCCTGATCCCTCAGTCAGCCACCCCAAAAAGCCCATCATATTCTCCTCAATGATTTGAGTATGACAGTCTATGAAAACATCTCCATCATCCTGCCTTCCTCCTCTCCACCTTGTTACCTCCTCCCCTTCTAATTTCCTGCAACTTTTACTCTGATATATGGACATCTTGACTTATCATCATTCACTATCTTCCTTCCTTGTATATGCAACTCCCATAAATTGTGTGCCTCAATATCTCCTAAGTCCTATGCATTATTAGCTAGATGGTCAGCTAATATGTTGCCTTTTCTTAGAGTGTGTGCCACAGTTACATTGCCTCTTCCCATCAATTCCTTGATTTCATCCACCTGATCTGCTATATTCCATGGAACACTCCATTCTTCATTTAACACATTTTTTAGCATCATTGAATCTATGTGCAATTCAATGAGTACATAATCACTCTCAATACAGAACTGCATTGCTTCCAAAATGGCTTTAGCTTCAGCCTCAGTATTTGTTCTTTCCTGCACCTTTTTTCCACAACCATATACTATGTCTCCCTCATCATTTATTAGTACATAACCTATTGAACTCCTCTAAGGATTTCCCTTTGAAGCACCATCTGTATTTACCTTGATCCACCCTGTACTTGGACAGTCCCACAATACCTTAGTGTATGTCAATTTAGGCAAATACGACTCCAGCATATGCAGTAATTCTGGCCATTTATGTGGAACATTTTGAAGAAATGGCTTTCTGAATCTCACTAGGGACTGCATAGTAGTAGAAATCTGGTAGATTACTCTATTAATAGTCATAACATCCCCATGTTTATAGCTATTCCTCCTCTTCCATAGTTCCCATACTATAACAGCTCGTAGAGCTTGTAGTATAAGCTGAACTCTTGACATCACTTCTGCAGTCCAATATTTTGTCACAGCCTAGTGCAATGTAAGCCCTTCTACTGCAATACCTGCATGTCCTAGGAAGTACTTCCCCACTTTAAAAACAGCATAAGATGTGAAGAACAGATGTTGCAATGTTTCCTCCTGAGGTTCAGCACAGCACCAGCATTTAAAGGCCATAAAGTATCCCAGCCTTCTGAAAAAGTCATCCAACGACAGCTTATTCCTCCACACTTTCCACATGAAAAATGATATTTTAAAATACAGGCCTTTCACCCATATCTTTCTATATGCATTGCAAGGTTCATTCCTCCTTCTCACATATTCCCAAGCTGATTTCACACTAAATTCACCCTTAGGTTCTAGCATCCACCAAAGCTTATCAAATACTTCTTGCATCACTTGAGGTTTCATATACAGCAATATGTGCTCTGCTAATTCCTCTGGCAAAATCTCTCTAATCTTCTCTTCATCCCAATGACCATTGTCCATCACATCATATTTCATCACACACAAAATCATGAGGAGTAACAAAGTAGAGTGATCCCAAACCTGTCCAGTTTTCAAACCAGAATAGAGAAGACCCCATCTTAGGCTGCCACAAAATTTGATGTTCAATAAGATCTCTACACTCTAGCATCTTTCTCCAAACACGAGAACCATATCTCTAAGGGACAATCATAGGATTTAATTTCTTGCAGTACTTCTGACACATAAATGAACTCCAGAGACTAGGTTTAGTTTTAAAGTTCCGCCAGAGTACAGACCAATGATGTGGACACATCATGTAAAGATCTGAAACCAACCCTCCCCCCTTCACAAGGCAAGCATAGTTTGCTCCATAAAGCCCAATGTCTATTTGCTACCCCTACTGTATAACTCCAAAAGAACATAGAAAAAATTTTGTGCAGTTTGTTAATCACATAAGTTGGGGGATTTATTGAGCACAACAGATGTATGGGCAGGATTTGAAGGACATGAGAAATTAGCACAGCCCTCCCCCTATAGATAACAATTTTCCTTTCCAGTCTTGTAACTTATCCATCACCTTAGTAATGAGTCATTGGTAATAGTCCATCCTTCTCCTAGCATAAAAGGTGGGGCAGCCAAGATAAGTAAATGTAAACTCATTTTTAGCAATACCTGTTACTCTTTGCACCTTATCCACTACTTGTTCTCCAGTTGAATGCTGTAGATATATAGCAAATTTGCTTTTGTTTATAAGCTGTCTAGAAGCACTCTCATATCCTGCTAATACCTCCATAATCAATCTCAATGATGTTTCATCAGACAAAGAGAATATAATGGTATCATCTGCATAAGCAAGATGATTAATCTTTGGACTTCACTTGGGCAATCCAAATCCACGAAAATACAGATTAAAGTGCAATGAATTCAGCCCCTTGGATAAAACCTCTGCTGCCAATATAAGTAATGTAGGAGATATTGGATCCCGTTGTTTTACCCCTTTTGTTGATTTGAAAAAGCTATAGGGATGTCCATTGAATAGAAAAAAATACCAGTTATTGGAGACTATACCAAATACCAATCTAATGAATCTTTACCCAAAGCCCATCTTCCTCAGAACCTTGGTTAAGAACAGCCATGACAGTCGATAATAAGCCGTAGCCATGTCCAATCTTATAACAACATTTGGTCCAGCTTTGGTTGTAAACCTAATATTTGTAATGATCTCCTGAGTTAAGAGTACATTCTCCACAATACTCCTCCCCTTTACAAACGCAGCCTGCTCTTATGATATAAGGTTTGGGAGTAATACTGTTAGCCTTTCATGAACCACTCTAGAGAAGATCTTATTAACAAAATTATTTAAGCTAATGGGTCTCATTTCTGAAAAGCGAATCACTTTTTTCCTCTTTGGTAATAATACCAGA
The DNA here is from genome assembly GCA_026770625.1 of Nicotiana glauca. Lineage (NCBI taxonomy): Eukaryota > Viridiplantae > Streptophyta > Magnoliopsida > Solanales > Solanaceae > Nicotiana > Nicotiana glauca. Next base: position 135,418 of record MU694610.1, on the reverse strand, counting down.
TTAGTGTGAGTCACATACCTGGGAAGTTCATGTCCATTAAATAATGCCTTAACCATTTCTACAATATCATTAGCTATAATCTCCCAGCATGTGTGAAAGAAAAGGCCAGTAAAGCCATCAGGACCCGCTGCACTTCCCCGTTTAGCCCAAAGAATGCGTGCTTTACTTCCTCTCTAGTAGGTTGTTTAATGAGTTCCAAGTTCTGCAGATTATCAACCATTGCTGGTACAAGATCCATTATACCAAATGATGTTGGAACAGATTCTTCATGCAATTGAGCTGCATAGAATCTCACTACCTCCTCAGCCATCTCATTACTGTCATCAAGCCAAATTTCACTAGAATTCTACACCCTTTTCACCTGAAGCCTTCTTCTTCTACCATTTACTTGAGCATGAAAAAACTTTATATTCCTATCTCCATCCTTAAACCATGCCATTCCAGCCTTCTATTTCCAGAATTCTTCTTCCAAAGCTAAAAATCTAATTAGCTCAGCCTGGACCTTTTGCAATATTTCTCTATTCTGAAAAGTAGGAGCCCTTTCAAATTGAGCTTCATGCACCAAGACCACCTCCTCAAGACTAGCAATTTTCTGAAAAATGTCCCCATAGTTTGCCCTACTCCATACTGAAAGAGCTTTCTTTAATTTCTTCAGTTTATGATTGAAAATATAAAAAGGATCACCTACAAAATTTGCCTTCTATTTTTCTAATACCACTGCCATAAAAGTTGGATGCTGGCACCAGAAATTTAAGAACATAAAAGCCTTCTTTATTGGCATAGCATCTGGATTACTCTACAACAGCATTGAATTGTGATCAGAACCAATTTTAGATAGATGAGTAACCTGTAGATTAGGCCATATCTGATACAATTCTATATTTTCCAAGCATCAATCCAGGCTTTTAAATATACAGTCAGCTTCACCTCTCCCATTCCACCATGTATAAATACTCCCTTTAAAGCCTAGATCACTGAGGTTACATGTGTTAATGCAGTGCCTAAAGTCATTTATTTCATTCATGGACACAGGTAGACCTCCAAACTTCTCTTCTTCATTCCATATAACATTAAAGTCCCCCCTCCCCCTCAAGCCAAGGTAAGGACATATCACTGGCCAAATAGTACAAGTTGTCCCACAATTCTATACGGTCAATAGGGTCACATTTTGCATATACAAAAGTGACTATGAAATACATTTGAGTATCCAAATTTGTAAGCTTCAGGGTCAGTTGTTGTTCAAGATCATATAGAATTTCAACTCCATGATCCTCATCCACAAATCCCCAAATTTTGTTAGAACCATTTGCAAAAGCCTGCCACATTCCTATCCTTCTCTTATATCTTTCTAATTTCTTCTTTTTCTCTTTTGGTTCCATGAGCCCTATGAACTTAAAATGATACTGTCTCTGTATTGTAATAAGCCTTCAAATGCTTGCATTGACTTTACTGATCTCACATTCCAAATCATGGCATTCATCATTGATTGTGATTTTTAGAGTGGGTCCTTCTTGTTGAACCCCTGGTACTACACTTTGATTGATGTCCCTTGGTTGTTTCTTCTTACCTTTTCCAGTAGATTTTCCTTTGTCCAAATATCTAGGTGATAAATCACCTAGTTTTGCAATGTGTCTGAAATTTTGGCATGTAGATTCATCGTCCAAATCCCTTCCTTTGCCCTCCATGTTATCTACATTATCCCTATTCTCAACTGGATGTGCAACCTGATTTCCTGCAGTACTAGAAATCAGACGATTCTACCCCTGATCTTCTGTTGATTCAATCAACCCTGCAGTTATAGCAGGGTTATCAGTAACCCCTTCATTTTTCTTTCCATGTTCATCTCCAATTCCTTCTACTACCCCTCTAGCCATAGATCCCTCAGTGATTATAGCTTCTACAACAGGCAGTGCAGACTCTATATTATGCTTAGCTGGTTGCACTACTCTACTAGGATTAGGACTTTTTTTAACAAGTTGATCTTGAGCTGTTTCATCCATATGCTTATTAATTATAGCTGCGGCTTCACTTTGATCAGCAATAAACTCACTAGATTTTCCCCCTATTATAGCTGATTTTGAACATTCCTTATTAGCCTTGCCATTAACACTTTGTTCTTCTTCCTCTCTTTTCTCATTTGATGATTCTTCTTCACCACTAGCACCTTCAGGTAGTTTACCCTCTTCTGAATCTTCTTCAGTTTGTGCCTCCCATAACTTTCCTCCACTAAGTTGCAGTCTTTCATTAGCATTAACCACTTTTATAGCTGCATCAAATTTTGTTGCCTGGGATGGGATTTCCTGGCATAACTGATTAGTTGCAACTTTATCTGCAAAAGTTCTATTCACCCATGCCGCAATTGATTCTTTTTGCGCGCCCTCAGGTGTTACACTCTCATTACCAGGAAGTTTTGTACTTCTTCCTTTCTTAGATGTGCTAACAATTCCAACTGATTTAGGATTAAATTCAGCTGCCTTAGGATTTAAGTTCCCAGTTACAGTAGGACTTTTTAGATCAGTCCTATTCTCCATCACCATCAATTGATTGATATCCTCTCCATCTTGATCCTCTAAAGCAGCAAAATTATTAGCAGTTTCAATTTGCTGATTCTTCCCTACATCAACTTGAACAATTTCCCTTTCACTTTGAACCATGTTCTGCAGATCATGATCATTTACATGGACAATTTCCCTTCCTTTATTGACATTACTTTGCTGATTTTGTCTTGTGCTGGTACTATTTCCTTACCTGTTACTACATTAGACTGGTGAACTCCATCATTCTTCTGTCAACTGGAATAATCTCCTTACCACTTTGTTTTGGCAGATTTTTCACACAATTGTCTCTTACTTATTTCATTGTTATCCAATATTTCCAACAACCTTTCCACTGGATAAAATCATCAAAGGTTGTTTACTTATCTCCTGACCACTAACCTTATCACCCACTACCTTTTTTTCATTATTATGCACATATAATTCTGGGTGCAAACTCCAGCATTCAAACAAATCATGGCCCTGCAGCTTGCACTCCTTACAGTACTTAGGTAACATATCATATTTGATATTAACCCATTCAACCCTTGTCTCACTAGTAGATTCGTTTAAAATGTCTGTCTTTACCTTCTTGGGATGATCCGCTAACAAATCAACAAGAACTTTGACCCTAGCACAACTAGGCCGAGTTTTATTAACTGTGGCCATAACAAGGTGAATTGGCTTTCCAACAGCTGAGGCAAGTGAAAAAAGATATTCTTTCACAAAGTACGTTGGTAACAAGCCTGGGAATGAAATCCAAGTCATAGCCATTGGAGTCTCCTCTCCTGCTTTGAACTTGACATCATATATGAGGGGACGCAACTAATATTCTTGGCCATACTTTTCCTTAACATACTGAACTCCCTTCGAAGTGAAATCCACAAAGTCTTGCCATAGAGTCATTCGTATGAGAACATGTCTGTCCCTCAAATATTCAATGCTATATTCTCCCTTAATCCCACATTGCAAAGGCACAATACGACGAATCTCATTAAGTTCTGGCCACCCATACGCAAAATTTACAACCACTGCATATTGGAGACCTTCAATGACATTCATTATCTTCACTTCTGCCTCCATAAACTTCACAATTGGTTGGCCATTCACAAATATTGCTCGTCTCAAAGGTATAGGATTAACAATAGCTTGATGTTCATGCATGGTAGCATTGATCGCATTAGGTTTAAATATCTTTGAGTAATCTAAGGGATAGGGATTATTGTTAGAGGTCGTAAAGGGCTCGGCAAGGGTGGGGGGCTGGCCAGCCAAAGAAGAAGGCTAGCCACCGGCCAAATTGGCCATGGCAGCGCTAGACATAACTTTCTCTCTCTAGATTGCCAAAAATTGCTAGAGCCTCTCTCTCTCTGGCGTTAGTATTTTATGGTGTTATATGGTGAGGACGAGAGTAAAAGCACAAAGGATGATGTCGTACCATCTTCTTGATTCTCAGATGGATGTTTTACTTGGTTACATTGTGTCTTATTTTGAAACAAGTTAGTTGGTGACTTCGTTCTTACCGTTCATATGATATTTCCTATGTTGTCATAGCCTCGTCACTACCCCGTCGAGTTTAGGATCGACACTTTAGTAATTCTTGTGCGGATGCTGGTGTTGGTCCAAGTAGCTTCTAGTCATGTTGTGCTCAGATCCATCAATATTAGTGCACTTGAGTTATAGTTGCACAGTGATTGTAGCCCTAAAGTCCCCTTTTGTCTCCATATTATGGTTTACCTAGTCTCAGAAGTGTACTTTGTTTCAAACCACATATGTAGTACTCTAGTTGCCCATGTCGTCATGACTCCAAATTCTCGGAGATGTTTGGATATCATCATATGTATTTATTTATTCCACTTTAGACAATTTTGAATTATCTTTATTAATGTTTTATTTTGAACTGGTAAAATTGGTTAACTAGTATAGCTAATGTTAGCTTGTCTAGCAAGTGAAATGTTAGGCGCCATCACAATCCCTAGGTCAGGATTCCAGATCGTGAGAAGTTGGTATCGGAGCACTAGGTTTCTTAGGTCTCACGAATCATGAGCAAGTTTACTTGAGTCTGGGGGATTGGTATAGAGAAGTTTGTACTTATATATCTTCTAGAGGCTATAGGGCTTTAGGAAAATTTCACTTATTTTTTCTCTATCGTGCAATTTTATTCTATCATTGATGTTTGAATCATTCTATTTTTATTCTCACAGATGGTGAGAACACACACAACATCTACAATCAGGAAGGAGCTAGAGCCCCTTGTTGCAGCCACTACTAGGGGTAGAGGCCGGGGCCAAGCTTGAGCCAGAGGCCAAGGCAGAGGTAGAGCTCAACCTAGAGCTCGTGTAACAGCACCCACTGTGGAGACACGGATTAATCATGAGGAGGAGATCCTATCTAAGATTGCATCAGTCGGACCCGCTCATGTCTTAGAGGGATTTATAGTCACTCTCGTGCTTCAGGACGCTCTAGTTTGCTTAGCGGACCTTATGGAGAGTGCGGCCCAGACCAGTGCATATTCGGTAGCACCAATCATTTCTCAGGATGGGTAAGGAGCACATACTTTTTCTACTAACACTCCAGAGCTAATGGCTCCCATATATCAAACTCCAGCAGTTCCTTCAGTTGGGACAGTTTAGCCTATTTTTGCTAAACAAACTGGGGAGAGGCTCGCGATGTCTTATGAGGGATTGATGAGGTTGGATAAGTTCACAAAGCTCTTCCCTATTCAATTTAGTGGTGCACCTTCTAAGGACCCATAGGATTATTTTGATCATTGCTACGAGGTGTTGTGCAACATGGGTATTGTTATGTCCAATGGAGTAGACTTTGCAGTGTTTCAGATGACGATTATGCCAAGGGGTGGTGGCGGGATTTTGAGTGGGGTAGATCAGTAGGTTCACCACCACTTACTTAGGATCAGTTTTTACAGCTTTTTCTAGAGAAGTTTATTCCTTTCACTCCGAAAGAGGAGTACCGTAGGTAGTTCGAGTGCCTTCAATAGGGTATCATAAGTGTTACCGAGTATGAGACCCGATTTGTGGACCTAGCTTGCCATAAAATTTTCTTAATCCCTACTGGGAGGGAGAGGGTGAGGAGATTCATTGATGGACGTACATTCAGCATCATGCTACACAAACTTAGTAGCAACATCTCATGAGAGTATCTTTTCTTTGACAAACTCACAGTCAATCTCAATATATTTAATTCTCTCACAGAACACTAGATTTGATGCAAATGAAGGGCGGGTTAATTATCTCACACAAGTTCTATTTAGTTGATTTTAACTCCTTGAGATTGTTGATTCAAACTAGATCACATGTTTCCATAGACATTGCTCGATGTGCTGCTACTGCATTAAACCGAGTAAGTACATTCTATTTCTTGCTCTTCCAAGACACCAATCTTCATCATACTAAAACATAATATCCAACATAAAACGTCTAAAAATGTGATCATGTCCAGTTAGCATCTAAGTATCTAATGATTTGGTCATGACCTCGATCCTCAAACAATAACCCTTTGCATAAAGCCAATTTTTTATACCGAAGCATACGGACAACTGCATCCTAATGACTATCACAGGGAGAAACTATAAAACTGACTTACAACACTCATAGGAACAGAAATGTCGGGCCTAGTAATTGTGAGATAATTTAATTTACCAGCCAGCCTCCTATATCTTGCAGGATCTCTATGCGGCCCCTTGTTCTGATAGAAGTTTAGACTTCGGATCTATCGGAGTGTCAACAGGTCTGCAACCTATCATTCTTGTCTCCTGAAGAATGTCTAAAGTTAATTTTCTTTGTGAAATAAATATACCTGATCTAGACTGAGCATCCTCAATACCTAGAAAGTACTTCAATCTTCCTAGATCCTTAGTTTGGAAGTGCTGGAAGAGATGGTGCTTCAGATTGGTAATACCATCCTAATCATTGGCGGTAATAACAATATTAGGAACATAGACCACCAGATAAATACAGATGTCACGCCTCTTTTTTACTACCACGAATAGGGTATAAGGGAGTTTTTTTCCAATTTAAGTGACAATCGATATGGGATTATTTATATTAAAATCATAGTCTCCACTTGGCACAATTTATGGTGTCCCAAGTCACCAGTTTAAAATCCCGAATTGAGGAAATTTGACTCTATTTACAGTCTGCGAACACAGAAATCTGGGTAAGGAGTTCTGTTAACCCAGGAGAAGGTGTTAGGCATTCCCGGCTTCTGTGGTTCTAGCACACTCGCTTTGATCATACTCGGCTTAATCAAATTGTTTAATTACTCATTTTAGAATCTATTTGCATTTGTCTCTTTTTTGAATTAAGAAATTATCCTGAAATAAGTCACGCGTACGTGTACCCATTTGTTTGGCGTATAAAAAATCATGTCACGCGAACGTGTCCACAATTAATAACGATTTGTTATTATTAAGAAAAGTTGGTTAAAGTTGCACGAACGCATACTCCGATTTTATTTTTTATAAAGATCATGATTATGTCACGCGAACGTGTACACAACAACGATGTTAAATTAAGTCGCGCCTAAATCATGCTATAATAGTAATTTTAGAAATCGTAATCATGTCACGCGAACATGTACATAATCACGATAATAAATTCAAAGCGTGCCTAATGGTTTGCCTACCCGGGTATTGACAGCCTAGCATGCTCCTAGCGGTCAAAGTAACTAAAGCACGAACACAATGTCATGAAATCATATTAAGCCCAAATTTACCAGTGCCTTTTATTCACCATGACCATTTGTCTTAATCTACACCTTAAGTTATAATTAGACTAACATTTCTTTAGCTAGATTTCATTCAGCAGCAAGTAGTTCACATAAATCTAAATCAAATGATATGAGCAGAATTAACCAAGCAACATGTGATTAACATGGATCAAACAAATATTCCCCCACGAACAACACATGAGTTTAGAAGAACATAAATTGCGTAGAGATTTGAAGAATTAAACCTTAATGTGCGAAACTTGAATAATCAGGAAGATGCACAAGAAGATGCATGTGCATCTTGTACATGTGAATGTAGGAGCCTTCCCTCCTAAGTCTCAATGAACAATGAGAGTAAACGACATTTTATACATGTGATTTCACTTTCTACACGATACGTAATTGCAAAAGAAAATAGGTTCTAAAGTAAGTCAACAATAAAAGAGGTCCACACCATCGATATACGCCATGAAGTTCTGACATTATACTCCTAATAAAGTATTACCATCTTGAATACTATGATATGAAAGATTTCAGATCACGAGGAAGCAAGATCACTCGACTAGAGCAGACTAAGAGTAAAGGTAAGGCTGCTAAAAATCATATAGCAATTCACAAATCTTCAAAAAAAAGATTCAACTAATAATCCACACATAAACATAAAAATCGATATTAAAGAGAAAAATGAGATAAACCTGAAGTTAGAGTTTTCTGATTAATTTAATTGCGGCAATTACACGGACTGAAACGGAGCATCAATTATAAACAGAAATCAACACAGTTTCAAATGAATCGGAAAAAATTCAACCAGAATTTTCGACCTAAACCTCCAACAGCAACCTCGAACGGCAACTTTAATAGTGACTAGCTCGCTCATCCCAACTCCATTTTTGAACAGAAATCAGAGAAGAAAACGGTACTCTTTTTCTTTCCTAATCTCTTTCTACCAAAATTATGTTCATGTTTTCTCTCATTTTTGTATGTGTATGTCACAGATTTAAGAATAGAGGTGGGTTCTGCGGCTGTTGTGTGTAGAAGTAGGGTCCATTTTTCACTGATTGTTGTCGAGGAAATGGGATCAGCCGCTTTTTTCTTAGAGGGTTCTCTAGGTTATCTGATGAAGAATAAGGAATGGACGGTTTGTTTATGGGTGTTCAAGGGTTTTGGAGTTGAAGGGATGAGGAGGTTCATTGCTAAAAAGGGTGGTCTTCTGATGGTGTGATGAAGGAGGAAAAGGAGTCGTTGGTTTCTCTTTGTTGAAGAAGACGATGATAGGGGGGTTCTAGGATGAAACGGCGAATTCCTTCGCTCTTAGGGATTTTAGGCGTTAGGTCTAAGGGTCTAGGGGTCTCTAGGTCTTAGAGTGTATAGGTCTTGTATATGTGTATAGGGTGCTGAAGGTTTGGGCTTTTTGGGTTAATGGGCTAAGAAATTGGCTTAATTGGGCTAAAAGCAAAACAAAAATTAGTCCAAAAAATTAATTCTATTCCTCCTCTCTTTTTTGTATGTAAAAATAATATGCAAACAAGATAAATTATTAAAAATACTAATTAATCTTACTTAAGAAAATAACTATTAAAATAAAACTAACTGTTAAAACAAAACTATTTTTGGTATTTTTTTCAAGATTAAAAATGACTACAAAACATTAATGAAACTATTTTTTTGTAATTTTTATTTTTTTTATAAAATAAAGTAAAAGGGTTAAAATTAGTTAAAATATCGATATATGATCCAAACAAAATATTTATATGCTAAAATATGTAAAATCTTGGGGAGGGTCAAAAATCACATGTCTACAGCTGCCCCTCTTTGATTGAAAACATGAAGTATTTTCAGACAAAGAACGACTAGACATGTTTTTTGACCCGACCCTTATTTAGGGAGACCAAAAACTAAGAGAAAGGAAGAGAATGTGACCGAGCCCTAGTATCGGAGCTACCTGCATATCCTTGGCTATAATAGAATCAGGCCATGTGTAGTTCGGAAGTAGGAACAGTGATGGAGTGTACTGAGGTGCAGAGCCGGTCGAGATGCCGTTCTATCGAGGTTCCGATCTGCGGTCCTATTATTACATCAAAATCCAAAAATGAAAAAGACTAACTAAGCCTGTCACCCATACATTACAAGATTTCTATCTATAAGTCTTCTGTAGGTTGATCTTGAGTCTTGAAGGGCTCTTCATGCAGACTTTAGATTTGAACCTTGACGCTTGTTAGTTGCAGGTGCTAGTTCATTCTTCTTCGGATCAAGACCAGACATGCAATGCTCGTGGTTTCAGCCCTGGTATTTGAGCTGCCTACATATCCTTAGCTATAAAGGAATCATGCCACGTGTAGTTCGGATGTAGGAATAGTGATAGAGTGTACTGAGGTGGAGAGTCGGTCGAGATGTCGTTCCATTGAGGTTCTGATCCACGGTCCTGTTATTACATCAAAATCAAAAAATGAAAAAGACTAACTAAGCATGTCACCTATAAATTACAAGATTCCTATCTATAAGTCTTCTGAAGCTTGATCTTGAGTCTTGAAGGGCTCTTCATGCAAACTTTAGATTGAACCTTGACGCTTGCTAGTTACAGGTGCTAGTTGATTCTTCTTCGGATCAAGACCGGACATGCAATGCTCGTGGTTTCAGCCATGTCTTGAGCAATTCACATCTTTCTCTACTTCTGCATTTTGGATTCACTTCTTTCTTTATTTATTTAATTTCTGGATTGAGACTAACTTCTATTGATCATCTCGGACTGTTGACTCGCATTCTTGCTGCGAGCTTCTGCTACTTATAACTTGAATTGAATTCTAAAATTACTTCTCTTGTTCTCCAGGTGGGTGCCTACTACCGATACTTGAATTAAAATGTATTCCCTTGTTTTCCAGGTGGGCACCTGATTGCCAAAACTTGAACGGTATTCCCTTATTCTCCAGGTAGGCGCCTGATTTCCAAAACTTGAACTGTATTTCCTTGTTCTCCAGGTGGGCGCATGATTGCCAAAACTTGAACTGTATTCCCTTGTTCTCCAGGTCGGCGCATGATTGGAAAAACTTGAACGGTATTCCCTTGTTCTCCAGGTGGGCGCCTGATGCCAAAACTTGAATTGTATTTCCTTTTTCTCCAGGTGGGCGCCTGATGCCAAAACTTGAATTGTATTTCTTTTTTCTCCAGGTTGGCGCCTAATTGCAAACACTTGAATTGTATTCCCTTATTCTCCAGGTGGGCGCCTGATTTCCAAAAACTTGAACTGTATTCCCTTGTTCTCCAGGTGGGCGCCTGATTGCCAAAACTTGAACTGTATTCCCTTATTCTCCAACTGGGAGCCTGATCGCCAAAACATGAACTGTATTCCTTTGTTCTCCATATTGGCGCCTGATTACCAAAACTTAAACTATATTCCCTTGTTCTCCAGGTGGGCACCTGATTTCGCCTGATTGCCAAAACTTGAACTGTATTCCCTTGTTCTTCAGGTGGGCGCTTGATTGCCAAAAAACTTGAACTGTAATCCCTTGTTATTCAGGTGGGCACCTGCTTTCCAAAACTTGAATTGTATTCCCTTGTTCTCCAGGTGGGCGCGTGATTGCCAAAACTTGAAATGTATTCCCTTGTTCTCTAGGTGGACATCTGATTTCTAAAACTTGAACTGTATTCCCTTGTTCTCCAGGTGGGCTCTTGATTGCCAAAATCTTGAACTGTATTCCCTTGTTATCCAGGTGGGCGCCTGATTCCAAAACTTGAAATTTATTCCCTTGTTATCCAAGTGGGTGCATGTTGCTTCAACTTGAAATGTATTCACTTGCTCTCCAGGTGGGCGCCTGCAATGACAACAAAACAGACAAAACAAAAGAAACTTTTCTACCCTAGTTTGGTATTCGGGCACATCCTGAGTGTTAATTGAATCATATTACCTAAAAGAGCTCTAAGAATTTAAAATCTAAATCCCATTATCCATGAGGGCCCTAAAAATTTAAAATTAAATCTCATCTTAAGATGAAAACTTCAAAACTAAATTATATTTCCTAAAGGTAGAACTTACGCTAAATCTTGGTATCTATGTAGGTCTTAGAAACTTAACTAAATCCCATTATCCAGGAGGGTCCTGAGAATTTTTTTTTTTTTAAATTAAATCTCATTATCCATGAGGGTCCTGAAAAGCCGAGAATGAACTTACCTGAGCCATGCTCTCTTCCCAGAGGATCTCTGCAGAACAAACAAAATTCCTTGCCCCTGAACCATGCTTTTCCTCATGCATGGTTCCTGCAAATCAAACAAATTTTCTTTCCCCTTCTCAAACCGCCGTTGTGCTGACAAAATTTGGGCACGATACTTGAAAGAATTAAAACATCCAAGCTTTGATTTGGACATAATTTTCGTCCCTATTTCAAACAAAGAAATCTTGTGAGTTTATAAATATGGTGGTTGGTTTGTGGCCTTGGCCTTGAGGTGTATTGCTCCTTCACTTGCCATGATAACTTTGATTTCCACTTTGACCTTTCTTGTTATTGGTTAACCACTTTCTCTGTCAACCTTATCACAAAAAATACCTTTGATCTGTTAAAACCCAACACCCTCTATCTATTACATTGTCCATGAATTGACATATACCAATCGTTTGCATTTCACATGAATCCCAAAGCACGTTCATTGTTACCAACTCAATGCGCTTGATGTTCTTTCCTATCGTATGCCACTGGCCTTGGCCTTGGCCTTGGGGTCTATTGCTCCTTCACTTGTCATGATAACTTTGATTTCCACTTGGAAGACCTTGCTTGTTATTGGTTAACCACTTTCTCTGTCATCCTTATCACAGAAAATACCTTTGATCCGTTCAAACCCAACACCCTCTATCTGTTGCATTGTTTATGAATTGACATGTACCGAACCTTTGTATTTCACATGAATCCCAAAACACATTGATTGTTACCAACTCAGTGCGCTTGCTGCTCTTTCTTGACCTATACCACTTTGATGTGCTAGAGACCCCCCTTTGTGAAATTGGAAAGTTGGTAGCAAATTTTGAAGTCATTTCTCACTTATTCTGATTAAACAGACTCAGGAAGAGGAAGTAAACAAGACAAAAGTAACAGAGTAAGGGACAATTGAAAGAGATGATTCCTAACGAGAAAACTACAAAGTAGAAACTTATCAGATGTGGATACCAACTCTAATGACCATGACATCACCTTTGGATTAAGTGTCCTAATCTGTCAAGCAAGTCTAATGTTCAACTCTTGTTGTACCTCAGATTCGTGAAACTGGGCTTCAATGCTCCGATTATCCTATCTGATTCATGGTCCTTATTCGACTTGTAGTGCCCGAAGGATTTTCACCATCAAGCCTCTCTCATTTTGTTCTTTCTCTCAACTCACCATCGCCTTATGGTGCCTATGAAGGTTTTCACCAATAAGACTCTCTTATTTTATTCTTTTCTTCTGATTTCCTCGAATTCTGCAGATGACAAGGCATTAACCATGGTAAAACATCATATACTCTTGGCATGTCTAAACTCAGCACTCTCAAAGATTATCTGGGAGGTCTTTTTTGGACTGTAATGTGGCTTTTGGACGAGGTTGGAAAGAAAGGATATCATAAAGGCTCAAAATAACTAAGACAACAGGGTTAATTTATTTACAACTTTTGGAATCCATTCTAAAAACTTTGCCCAATTTCTAAAACAAGGGAATTTGATTCTCTTCTTTTTAATTTTTCTTTTAATGGAGTTACTAAGAAAGATTGGCCCACTTTCAACTTCGTGAGATTCTGAAATATTTTATTTGGTATGACCGAATTGTAAGGCTGCCTATGTATCTTGTGGTGACAAGAATCAGGTCAAACGTAGTTCACAAGAACTCTTTTTGTTACTATTTTACTTTTTCTTTTTCTTTCTTTCTTTTTCCTTTTTTTTCTTTTTTTTCTTTATCTCTATTTTTCTCTTCTTTTTTGAATTTTCCTTTTGGCATGAACTTTCTAAAATAAACGTACGGGGACAAATTTTTCGTATGACTTTAACTTGATTCCAAATATAGGAGATCAAAGAAATCAGTACAAGCTCAAAAGAGGTACCAAAGTTTATAAAGTGTTTGGATAGCTAAAAGAGGGTCTCTCAATCTCTATGAACATTAAGTATGACATATGAAACTTGAGGATGAAAATTGAAGATCATGCATAATATTTCTTTTACGGGTTCAGCATTGATATGCCTTCCAATTTTCTTTAGAGCCTTGTCAAGTACAGAACCCTCGTTGGTTGATTCCCTTTTCTTAATGGATATCCTCCGTCAATTCAAAGAAAACTTTCTTGACTTTATCTTGTAACTTGAGACGCACTTAAACTCAAAGTTTCTTGCTTCAAATTGTCTGGGATGCACTCTCCTTTAACGAATTCTTGGCATCCTATTAACTTCCCATATTATCTGCCCTAGTTTCACACGGTTCGTGCTTCAAATGAACTCAAATTGTCCAATTATATACCTATTTCCCTCAAGTGTCCCTATTATCCTCAAATTTGCATCATTGCTTCATGACTAAACTAACTTTTAAAAACTAAGCTGAGAATTATGCGTGCATGTCATGTTTACTAGAATCAGCAAGAAAAGAACTATAAAAGGAAATGAGGACTAAACAAAAAATGACTTGAAATAACAAAAATGGAAAATTGCATTAGACAGGCAGTGAAAGGGTTTGAACAACGAAACAAGCACACTAAATTGGGGTTACAACCCTGGAACAAACCTAGATAACACTAAACGAGTTACTACGACTAAACAAACTATAAAAAATAAAAGGATAGAAGGGTTTGAGTCACAAGACAATATCCGGATTACAACCCTGATATTAACCCGGACAACAGAAATGACAACAAAATAAACCACCAAGACTCCTCCCCGGCTAGCCAAGAGATAGAGCGTCTTTCCAATTACCAAGCTCGACATCTTAGCCACTGAGTTCCACATCAATATCATTGGGACCTTCACCAACTTCAATCACATTGTCTTCAAACAGCAAGTTCCCAAGGGGATTCGCATACCCCCTATCACTGTTCTTGATTACAATTATCCCTTCTTGAATCATTCTTTCTATTTCCCTTTTCAAAGCACGACAATCTTCAATGCTATGCCCTTGGACATTTGAGTGGTACATGCACCGTAAGTAGGATCAAAACCTTTTGCATATGGGTCCAGAGTATAATCGAGGAGCGGCTCAATCAGGCCAGAGTATTTTAATTTTTCATATAGGCTTGTATAGGATTCTTCAATTGGCATGAAACTATTTCTTTGCCGTTGTTTCCCTCCATGCCCCAATTTTCTAGGGTTGTTGGATGCTCAAAATGTTGTGAAGTCAAAAGTGCATTATGCGGTGCTGGCTCTTGCCATGAGAAATAACCCAGTGGTTGGATAGATGGTCGGACGTTGTTCGGAGGATAATACTGGGGTGGATTATGTGGAGCTCGGGGATATTCATGGGGTCGGTATTGAGGCTGAAAGCGTTTAGAAAGAATTCCCACTGGATCCTATCGTTGGCGGGGCTCAGCAACGTCTTTTCTATCAATGGGAGGACTATCCCAAGCAACTTGTTTGTTCCATCTGAACCAAAATTCCCTACAACATTCCCTAGGTTTCTTTTCCATTTGAGATAGGGAGGAGCGATCTGGGATAATGTCTACATTGTACCAATAGTGCCGAACAAAGTCTTGATCCATGTTACCCCATGTATGCCACTTACTGATATATTGACGAGTATACCACTCCAAGGCTTCCCCAGTCAGGCTCTCACTGAAATGCATCATCAGCAGCTCATCTTTCCCGCCAACACCTCTCATTTCGCTGCAATAACCCCTCAGATGGGTTACTAGATTTCGATGCCCGTCATACAAATTAAACTTTGGTATCTTAAACCCTTTAGCTTTCTGGATATCTCATCTTGCTCCACTGTCTTAGCAGGCTTTGCAGTCTTACAAGGAGGTTCAAAGTGAGGAGCGTAAGATTATGGACCCGAGATCTTGAAACTTGGTTATGGATAATAGTATTGGGCATCGAGGATTTTAAACACAGTCTCCCTAGAAGATAGAGGAAAGGTAGCAAGTGGATGAGCTAAAAAACATGAGTGTTCAAAAAAGCGGGATATGAGGTGGTTCTGGGGGCTGGAGTGTGAAAAGGTTATGGGGAGATATCCTTGACTTGTGATAGTGGCGGAATGGTGACAAGGCTTTCAGTGGAGTTAGTGAGAACTAATGGTGGAGGACGCCCACTAATACAGGCTTGGTATATTTTGTCTATCTGTCCTTTTAACTTTAGGACCTCTTCTTTCAAGTTAGATTCTGATTCAACAATTCCCTTGGACAGATCAATAACCTTTGTGTCCCAGTCTTTGCTAGTCATGGCTACCTTGCTCTTTGACCTTGTGTTCTATGGATGAGTTACTTAAAAACCACAAACCAACCACCCTTATGCTCAATGAAGATAACAAAAGGAACAAAGTTGGGACATCATGTTAGCATTAGGGCAATCAACAGCTAAAAATATCACATTGCATGCAATGCACGTAGCAACAAGTAAGGGTTTTAGAATGACTTCTAGGGCCACAAGGTCACTTGGCATCATCCCAATTTTATTCATTACAAACTTCTCTTTTCTTTATTTTCTAGCACTTCTTGGCTTGCTCATTTTCCTTCCTTTTTTTTCCTAATTATCACTCTTTTTTTCCTCTCATTTCTCACATCCCAAAATTTCATCTCTGTTTTTTTCTTTTTTTCTTTTTTTCTTTTTTTCTTTTAATAATTAAAAAAATAATTCGATCGAACCCTATGTAGGTTACCTACGTATCATGACTCCATATGAATTAGATTTTTGCGTAGTTCGGGAAGATCGAGAATAGACTAAATAAACTAACGTTCTCTTCTTTCTTTCTTTCTTTTTTTTACCTTAATGACTACTCTGACGAGAAAAGGAAAATAAAATAAGAAAATCTTTTTTGTTTGAATTTTCTAGACTTGATTTTCTATAACCTATTCTATACTCAAGCTTAATGGGCATATATTTTTTTTCTTTTTTCTTTTTGAAACAAATACTCTATGGGAAATTATTAAGGAAAAAAATCGTAGAAGAGAAAAATATTTTTTGATTCTTTTTTTAGGTAGGAAATCAAAAGAATAAACCAAAGAAAAATATTTTGAATTTTCATTTGATATCCTAAAAAAAGATTTCGAAACAAGAAATGAACAAGATAAAAAATATTTTTGGATTTCAGTGTTTGATTACCTAAGGAATAATCTCTAAAGATAAATAAAAGATAAAGTATGTTTTTTTTCTTCTTCTATATACAATGTCCTAAAATTCTAGTTAAAATAAAAAGAATATTTTTTTTTTGTTTTTTTATATATTTTCCAATGAAGAACCTCAAAAAGAATTTTTTTTTTTTTTAATTTATGCAATTAATATCTTAAAGAAAACTTCTACAGAGGTATTATAAGAAAATTCTTTTTTTAAAAAAATTTAGTCTTAATAACTAAAGGAAATATAAAAGTAATTTTTATTTTAAGTTCTAGCTATTAACTTCATAAGGAAAACAACCCCAAATAAATTCTTTTTTTTTTCTCATTTCTTGAATTAGTATTCTAAAGAAAACTTCTAACAGAAATATAAAACGTAAAATCTCTTTTTTTAGATTTTTGAATTATAACACACTTTTTTAAATACAAAATAGAAAGTACAATAACAAAAGACTCAACATTATTGTATAAAACTAGAAGGTAAAAGACGACATAAAAAGAAAAATAGACTCAAAACATAATTTAATAACGATCCTGACTGGATGGTCCTAGGGCGTCTGTCATGATCAAACTCCGGTAAGTAAGCCCACACATGTATGAAAAAATTAAAACCAAATACGTTAAAGACCTAGAACGCTATGTGAGATAATAACCCTTCTTGTTGGACACATGCAAGACATGATTGTGACTATTTTTCTAAAATTAACCTATGTCGCTAAAAGTGGCTAAAAGTGGCTAAACTTTTGGCTAAGACCCTGCGAAGCGAAGAACATAAGGTTTACTAGGAAGACCGGACCCTATGTGGGTTGCCTACGTATCATGCCCTGAGAGACGAGAATTAGGTATTCATAGTTCGGACAGATTGGATACGGGCGAGAATAAAAAACCAACTAATTTAGAGAAAATATATTTTGTCTTTTTTTTTTGAAAAATGATGAAACATGTAAACTCTTTTTGGATTTTCTTTTCTCTTTTTTTGAATTTTTTTTTTTTTTTGATTTTTTGGAAAATGATGGAAAAGTGCAAAATCTTTATGGATTTTTCATATTATTTTTTTTCGTCTTTTTCTTAAAAAAATGTGAAAACAAACTTTACTGGGCGCTATTTGCTTTATTTTCACACTTTACCCTCTTTTCTTTCTCATTTACCCTCAACCATCATTGGTCCACCAAATGACCCTTTTTACTCTTGAAGATTGCAACATGTAGCACATAGGATGCATTAGGATGGTCTTTTATTTTGGGGTATAATTGTCCTAGACGGACCCAATCCATGTGTTGATCCCCAAAGTCAAATGCACGTAATGCAAATAAAGTTCCTACTAGGGATCCGGCATGAGGTTATGTCATTCTAAGTTTAAACTTGGGGTTGTGTTCTTTACCTGGCTTACCCGAGTGGACTACTCGAACTGAAGAGGGGGTAACGTACCAGAGCACAAAAGTCTACCCGGCCTTGTTGCTAGCCCAGCCTCGTTCTATTTGGTATAACTTCTACAAAAAAATTGGGCCACGCGAACATGTGCACCATTTTTAGAAGACTCGGAGGGGTGGCGTAAGAAGGCATTTTAATACAATTCATACAATATCACAGCGGTAAATAAACGGCAATTAGCACATTAGGTCCACAAAATACAGTAGTATGAACAATAAATAAATCCAAGTAAAAATCATAAAAACAAGCTCAAATTCTTGAACCATGAACCAGAGATTCTGGGTTCTTGTCCCCAACAGAGTCGCCAAAGATGTCACACCTCCTTTTTACTACCCCGAATAGCGTATAAGCGATTTGTTTTCAATTTAAGTGATAATCAAAATGGGATTATTTATATTAAAAATCAGAGTCACCACTTGGGATAATTTATGGTGTCCTAAGTCACCGTTTTAAAATCCTGAATCGAGGAAATTTGACTCTATTTACGGTCTGTGAACACAGAAATCCAGGTAAGAAATTCTGTTAACCCGGGAGAAGGTATTAGGCATTCTTGGGTTCCGTGTTTCTAGCACGATCGCTTTGATCATACTTAGCTTAATCAAATTGTCTAATTACTCATTTTAGAATCTATGTGCATTTGACTGTCTTTTTTTAATTAAGAAATTATCCTGAAACGAGTCACGCGTACGTGTACCCATTTGTTTGGCGCGTCAAAAATTATGTCACGCGAACGTATCCACAATTAACAACGCTTTGTTATTATTAAGAAAAGTTGGTCGAAGTTGCGCAAACGCATACTCCGATTTTATTTTTTTTTATAAAGATCATAATTATGTCACGCGAACAAGTACACAACCACGATGGTAAATTAAGTCGCGCCTAAAGCAAGAGAATCAAAGAAACATGAATAAACAGTTCATAAAGTCCAAATAAGGAATATCATAAGAGTAACATTGTCCGTAGGGTCATAACCAAGCTACGGATATACGCTCGTTACCTTGCATACACATGGCACCTAATCATAAAACAAATAGAAAATAGATCACATATGGTGGCAATTCCCTCTTACAAGGATGAACAAGAGACTTACCTCCAATTCATAACAACTTCAACCTTCCAAATAGGTTTTCGTCTCAATCGACTTCCAAATGACTTGAACCTAGTCAAATACAACTAAATAACATCGAACAAAGGCATAGGAATCAGCTCCAACCAATATAGCTTCAATATTTAATCAAATCCCTAAAAGTCAACAAAATTCAATCCGGGCCCACATGGTGAAACCTTCAGCCAAGGGGTAGACCCTGATTACACATGACCCCACAAGTTCGAATATATTATTAGATTCAAAAATAAGGACTAAATCAACCCTCAAATTCCTAAATTACTCTCTCTTAAATTTTATACAAAACCTCAAATTTCTCTTCAAAATTCCATAGTTCAAGTGTATGAATCTATGGGGAATTAAGATATATAATCAAAATCAAGTGGAAATCACTTGCCCTTAAATTAGTAGTGATAGTCTCTTCCAAAATTGCTTCTTCTCAAGCTCCAAAACTCAAAATAATGAAAAATGAGAAAAACCCTAGAAATATAACTCCCGTCATGCATCATGGTACCTACGCTTACTAAGCTGTAGGTGCAATGTCGCTTCCGCGACAAAATAGGCGCTTCTGCGCAACTCCATCCCAAATGAAAACCTTGCATCTATGATGGAACCTCCACAGAAGCAAACACACAAGTGCGTCAATAACCTCACATCTACAACCTTCCTCCAGCCCAGCCAACAAGTGCATCTTTGACCTGTCTCATGCAAATGCAGTTTCCCATGTGCAATCATTCCTCCGCATGCGTGATCTATCATGTATCAGCAATGCCAAATCATTCTAAAATGGTCTAAAACCATCCCAGAATACAGTTGCGCCCCTATATTGCCATACCAAAAATTTCCTATAACCTTATCCAAATACCTAAAATATCATAAATAATATCAAAACCAAGAATCGACGATCAAAATCCATATCTTAACTTCCAAACTCTCCAACTTTGCCAAACTGAATCAAACTTAGACATTCCATATTATAACCAAACTTTAAACACAAGTTCCATTCAACCAAACAAAACCTATCCAAGGTTTCAGAACACCAATGGGAGCCTAATAACACCAAAGTCAACTTTTAGTCAAACCTACAAACTCTCCAGTTCTTCAAATTGTAAAATAGATCCAAAAACTTATAGGAACATCCAAAACCAAATCTGAACATACATCCAAGTCCAAAATCACCAGAAGAATCTATTGGAACCATCAAATTACCAATCCAAGGTCTTTTGCTCAAAATTCAAACCTCAGTCAATTCTTATAACTTAAGCTTCCAAAGATGAAACTAAGTATTTCAATTCACTCTCAAGCTTTTACAAGACAAATCACAAAACATCACAAAAAACTTCAGGGAGAATAAATAGGAGAACGAGACTCAAATACATAAAATGACTTATTGGGTCGTTACAGGCGTGTAACCCGATCCAACGTAACATTGTTGTGGAATTCAACCCAATCTAAACATATCATCCACATGGTAACACCCATTAAGCGATAATTATCATACTCATAAAACACATGAGTATCAACAACAAGCACGTAAAGTGCATAAACATAACCATGGGGAGACAGATAACATAATATACCGCAGAAAAGGTAAGCATCACTAAGGTGCAATAAACAAATTCAAGAATCATCTTCTCATATACTTCCATGAGGCCTAAACAGGGCCACAACATGCATGAGTATCACAACTCATCATATTATAAGCGAGCAACACACGAAACAGATCAGGGCATGAATAAGACCAACTCTGCCCGATGACAAACCCATAGCAAATGTTGCATTGAGTAAGCAAATCCAGCTTAGTGTAAAATACACATTCTTATTATGTCTATGAATAGGCCTCCAAATTGATTCAAACTATTCCGAAATACGTATATAGTCTTCCAAAGGTCCAAAGTGACCCCTTCTAACTCTCACTCATGAATACACAAGAGATCTCTAAACAACTAGCCTTAACTGCGAATATATACATGCAACCTATTAAACCTGATTATCTACTACACCACTCATGATCAGCTCTAACCTTGCGGAACCTAATGCATAGAATACACAAATCCTTGAGCCTCTACGTCGTAACTCAACTTTTTCATCATTCCAGCACACAAAATAGTTCGATCAACCTATCGAACCATACTCCTCAAACTAACAATTCATAGAAAGATAGATCAATACACCTAAGCAGATCACAACACCCGAAATACCATAATCCTCAAGCTCGAACAAGCACAAATCTTCTCATTTTACCAACCGAGGACACATGCAATGTGACCATAACAAATGAGATAGTCTCATCTCTAGAAAGGCAATCTCTAAACTTCAAAAGTAAAAGACTCCTCATCCCAATGAAAATTCCAACTCAAAAACAACTCTAAAGCCACGCCTACAAGCATCTCCAAAAAATGCATTATCTACAGGTCCTCCATAGTAACTAAAATCTAAACCTCGTTTGTTGACCATCACTTAATTGCCATAGCGCTTAGTCAAATTATTCATAGACCTCATATATAGGCACCCTTTACAACATATTCCCTTTCTTGGCAATGCAAAAATCTGTACTATCATGCTCCATAAGCAACTCAAAGCATATGCGCTATATCTGATCCAATCCTTCTACCTGAAGACAAATTGCTACTTTGCAAGGTAACCAAACCTTACACGACTCACTACATCCTTTGTGATAGACCTCAAAATTTTAGAATCCACTTACACAATAATCCACAATCGAAAATGAATCTCTTCAAGATAAAAAAAAAGTCACGCAAATTGCCAAACACGGATGTCCTACCACAAAAGTGACTACAATGCCCCATCATACCAAATAAATTGATTATTTCTATTACCATGTTGATCTAAGTCATTGTTATGCTAATCTAACTTCTTTAGATTACCTTCGATTTGCCTTCAATGGGTCTTTCTTCTTTCTAATGTACCATGGTATTTAAGCAAAACTTATACCAATTGATCCCATTACGAAACTACAACGTCCTAAGATTCGTAAGCCACTATATTCCCTTTCATGTACCCATAAGTACATCAAATCCAAATGTCTGATTTAAAGAGCCCTTCAATGAATCTGAAGTTGTTCCTTTTATCTCTTTAATGCTACAACGTAGAATCAATAATGATATAAAAATACTCCAAGCACAATCCAAGGAAAATATCAAATCTTTAGTCATACAACGGAATATTGTAAATCCTTAAGTATCACATCCCGGAACTTAACCCACTAGAACCATTCTCGGGAGTCATACATCCTGCCCTAGGACCTTATGCATAGCCAATACATGCCGAATGAATTGTGGTGCATTAGCACATAAATACATCTAAGAAACAACCTCATCTTAGGAAATCGAATAAATCTTTACCTTCCACAATATATCCATAAAGAATATCAAACATGAGTCGTTCCATAATCGCCATATATCAATAGTGTATAGTATATCATGTATCCAACAAATTCCTTACCCAAATCATCCTCGATGTGACCCTTCTCAAATCATAGGTAATCCATAAGCATATAGTCGAGGAATCATAACAACGCAAGCCTATATGACCCGATCATCGATGGTAGCCTCACCCACTTGGATCGAATCCATAATCACATCATCCAATAATGCACAATACTTTTGCTCCATAACTATCATGATCTCGTACTGTTACTCAGTTGAATTCCTCTTAAACTTGTGTAGCATTAATTAGAACACTTCCCCAATTATCTATCCAAATGCATGCTTATCCATGTGGTAGTTGTACCAACTCCCTCGAGCAATTTAAACTCTCGTTGTATTACATACATTCCATCGGGTGGAAGGAAAACTCTTCATAGGAACCTCATAAGAAATGATACAACCTCAAGTCTTCTCACAGGAGATAACCCACTTGTAGCCTCCATTCAATATCTTCTATAACCTTACCATGGTTACAACCTCTACGTGACCAATTCATCTTCCCGATTCTACACTAGTCATAAATATATAAAAATCCATTTCATTGCATTAATGAACAGCTGAAAGGTCCATCAACATACACCAAATCTCAAGACTGTATTTCAAATCAAGATTATAATCAAATATTCACATTCATTTTGCATCTCAAGAAATCTTTCTCATCACATCCTAACTATCTTAAGTCACATAATACTCATCACATAGCTATCTTTCCACTCATTGAGACATCAATCCCACTACTAGGGACACTACCGAATGTAAGAGTCCCAAAATCACATAATCACACAACTAAATTTGTGAAGCCAAAGTTGCAGCCTAAACCTGGCGTCAAGTCCTTTAGATTATCCTAACTTCACAACACAGAAAGCTATCTCGCATCTCATCCATGACTTCACAAGCCATTGATGCGCAACTGATATTGGGTACTCAACAACGAATACGATCGAATATAAAGAAATCAATGATTAGACTTCAAGCTGAGTCAAGGTCACATGATAACAAAAGAAAAAAAGTGAAGTTTTCTATATATCATGTAGCCTCTAGAAGAGAAGTATGGACGTTATCATACAAATCTGCAAGACTCTACTAAATATTTCATCATGAGTTGCATAACCTACGAACCTATAGTTTTAATACCTCCTTGTCACGACCCAATATACCACCAAGTTGTGACGGAACCTAGCCCAACCTGCTAGGTAAACTGATATTAGGCTATATAGATAATATCTACACCTTAATATTTTCATGCTTTATTATTATTTTATACGCAAATTACCAACCAAATGCTCTAAATGGTGTTCTTTTATTTTGCAGGGAATATTCTAAGTGAGGAAGCACCACGGAGTGTTTTGGAGGCAATAATTTGAAGAAACACCTACTCAAGAAGTACCCGAGCACAAAGAAGCAAGAAAATGGACTGAGCAAATTCCACCACGACCGCGATGGAACCGCGGCAGATCAAGCATCGAGGCAGAAAGCTCAGCGTTCACCACGGCCGAGCCGCAGTCTTGTTGCGACCGCGGTGCACTATTCACTCGCCAGTAATTTGGGGACCAAAGTGTAAATTCGGGAAAACTTATTCCAAACCCTTATAAGCTTTAGAAACTCGCCCAAGATTGTTTTAAGCTTGTTTTTAGACTACTTTGGAGGCAAGAACAAGGGTGAAAAGAGTAACAAAATATTAGAATTCTTCTATATTCTTTTGATTTTTCAATTACCCATTATGAATAATTTAGTAGTTTTATCTTGTTTTGTCATGAGTAGCTAATTTCCTAGTCTAGGGTTTTGATGGAACCTATTGAATGATGAACTTCTTGTTATGTTAATATAGTTTTCTAGTTTAATCTCTATTTGTTCAACTATGTATTTGTTGTAGTTAATTGACAAGATCCTCAATTAGCTTTGCCTATTTAGTATGCATAACTCAAGAGAGAGAGTGCATATTTAGGTAATTGTTAAACAACACCACTCCTAAAGAATATGAGGGATCAATAACTGAGGGTTTAAAGGCGGGATTAGGGATAACGAAGCCAATGGGTGCAATCTAAAGTAAGTTGCAATAAACAAAGTCAGTTAGCATAACTTGGGATAGTGCGTCTAATAAATTATCGTGATTACTCGGGAGAGATTTACGGTAATAAGAGTGCTCATAATTGATAGAGAATATTTGGTGAATCTAGGTAAAACATAACTGGAAGAGATTCCATCAATAGGAGAAATCATAACCTTAGATCCTTCTCTTAATTGTTTACAACTTAATCATAGTTAGTTTTTAGTTGCTTATTTACATTCATTCTTAGTTAGTAGAAACATCTTCAATTGTTATTCAAACATTTGGAAAGTTGATTCCGTAGAATTTAGTAATTCCAACAAGAGTAATTTATAGGTTAATTCCTTGTGGGTTCGACTCTAGGCTAAATACTCAGATTATATTTGCAACGTGGGAAGCCATACATTATTAAGATTAGGCATCATTTCATGCTCTGCTGCAGGTAGTCTCCCATGAAGCTCCAAAAGAGGTATTACATCATCCTTCAAGATAACATCGGGCTCAAAGATTGTGAGGCAGAGGTGTGGTGCAACTTATTTCAATTCCAGCACCGGAGGCACCTCAATTGATGTCTTTTCTAGTGGAGTTTCTCGATAATCAAGGTCCAATGACAACTTACTAGGCTCACACGATTCCATGACATGTAAAGCATCTATGCACATCACTCTACTTGCACCATCATTTACATCACAATCTTGAAGTGCATCCATAAGGGGTTCTTCAACATTAATCACAGAACTTGTCTCATCCATTATCACAGTTGTGACAATGTCAACAAATGAGCACACCTCGGTGATATTAGGTTGCCTCATGGATTTGCAAACCGGGAAAACTACCTTGTCATCCCCAACGCAGAATATGAACTCACCCGCTTCAACATCAACCAAAGCTTTCCCTGTAGCTAGGAAAGGTCTCCTAAGAATAATTGGGATTTAAAAGTCTGCTTCACAATCCAATATAACAAAGTCGGTTGGCAAGATGAATTTATCAACACGGACAAGGACGTCATCCATTATACCCAAAGGTCTTTTCATTGACTGATCTGCCATTTGAAGTCGCATAGAAGTTGCTCGAGGTTGCCCAATTCCCAAGGTTTTGAAAATAGAGTACGGCATCAAATTTATGCTAACCCCAAAATCACAAAGGGCTTTGGCAAAATTCGTACATTTGATAGTACACGGGATAGTGGAAGCTCCAGGAACCTCGAGTTTTGGGGCCATAGAATGCACGATAGATGTCACTTGATGTATCATTGGTATTGTTTCACACTTTATCAACCTCTTTTTCGTAACCAACTCCTTCATAAAGTTTTCATACCCCAGCATTTACTCTAGTGCCTCCACCAAAGGAACATTGATTGTAAGACTCTTCATTATTTCAATGAACTTTTTGAATTGATTGTTACCTTTTTTCTTTGCAAACCGTTGAGGGTAAGGTGGAGGTGGCCTAGGAAAGGGTGCATTGGCCTTGGGCACCACCGACTTCGGTATATCAATAATGTGTTCACTATTCTTTGCAAACCGTTGAGGGTAAGGTGAAGGTGACCTAGGCAAGGGTGCCTTGGCCTTGGGCACCACCGGCTTGGGTATATCAATAATGTGTTCACTAGACGGGTTCTCGGCATCTTGAGTCTCTACCCCGGCCTCATCATCAATATCAATCCGCATATCATTGGTCGCATTTGGTTCAACCACATCATCAACATTCAAAGGCACATTATCATCATGCAACTCAACTTCGTCATTCACAACTTAATTTTCATTCAAGGCATGCACACTACTGCCTCTTCTGCTTCTTGTTGTAACCGCCATCACATGATTGTTACCTCCCTTCGGATTCACTACCGTATAACTTGGTAGAGCACCCTTAGGACGAGTATTCAACGATTGAGAGATTTGGCCAAGTTGCACCTCCAAATTCTGAATAGAGGTATAATGGGAAGCCAATTGAGCATCGGAGTCTTGGTTCTTCTTCATCATTTGTTCGAACATCATTTCTATTCTTCCCATATACCTACCCGAAGAACTATACCCTTGAGATTGAAAGGGAGGTGTATTGTTCGGTTGTTGGTACATGGGGGGCCTTTGAAAGCCTTATCCCCGGTTGCCTTGATTTCCGCTATTATTCCACCCTCCTTGATTGTTGTTGTTGTTGCTCCAATTATTACTGTTCGCGTTCCAATTCCCTTGATTGTTACCTTGGTTACCCCAATTGTTGTTGTTCCAATTGCCACCACCTTGTTGTTGGTTGTTATTGTTCCAATTACCGGCGCCTTGTTGATTGCCGCAATTTCCTTAGGGATGCCATTGTTGACTCCCTTGATTTCCTCTATTCCCTTGGTAGTTATTGACATTCTTCACTTTGCTCATCATAGCACTCATTCGAATAACCACCACCATCATTGTTGTTGTCCAATTGCTCACAATTACCTTGAGGTTGTTGTTGCCCTCTTTGCCTCCTTTTCAACATAGAAACACCTTCCATTGCATTGACTTGGCGCGGGTTTTGGACTTGTTTCAATTGTGCCTTCGCCAATTAATTCATAGTTGTTGTAAGCTCGGCAATAGCTTGGCCATGATCGTGCAATTTCTTGTGCAAATGGATGAACGTGGGGTCACATTGGGGCACATTTGCTCGACTTTGCCATGACAAAGAGGTGTCGGCCATTTCGTCAAGTATATCACATGCCTCTTGGTAAGAAAGTTTCATGAAGTTCACTCCGCTAATTTGCTCACAATGCACTGATTTGTGGTGTTCATGCCCCGATAAAAAGTTTGTTGTATCATTGCCTCGGTCATGTCATTATTAGGGAACTCCTTCACCATTGTTCTATATCTTTCTTATATCTCGTGCAAAGATTCTGTTGGCTCTTGCTTGAAAGCTAGAATTTCATCCCGAAGAGCCGCCATATGACTTGGAGAAAAGAACTTGATAATAAATTTGTCCGCCAGTTCATCCCACGTGGTGATAGAATGATTAGGGAGCCTTTCTAACTAATCCAATGTTGTACCCCAAAGAGAGAATGGGAAAAGCCTCAATATCAATGCATCCTCGGATACGTTTGTTTGCTTGCTACCCCAGCATGTATTAACGAATCCCTTCAAGTGCTTGTAAGCATTTTGATCGAAGGCGCCCGTAAAATACCCTCTTTACTCGAGCAAGGACAACATGACATTTGTGATTTGAAAGTTCCCCGCCCGGATTCAGGGAGGAACAATAGCACTGGTGTACCCTTGATTAGGAAGAACTCTTGGGGCCACTCTCGGCGGTGGCGGAAAAGGGTCTGGAATATTCTCATTCAGATTAGCATTTGCATTGGCATTTCTGCCTCTCCTTTGAGCTTGAGGTAAGACCTCATCTTGTTCTAGATCCTCTACATCGTCCCTCGCTATCACATTTTCGAGAGGGTCATTTGCATTGAGAGCCAATTGAACCTGATTAATCGACACAAACAAAATTAGTAAACAAGAAGGAAAGAGAAGCAAAACACAAAACTAGCTAAACAGATAGTCAACACCATAAGCTCCCCGGCAATGGTGCCAAAAAGTGATCGCTACCGACTCGACGCTACACCAAGGTAGGAAGAGCAGGTCGTAATAGTTTTTACTTGAATAGAGGTCGGGATCGATTTCCTTAGGGAGCTAGTAGTGGAATTGAATTTTCTGTCTAGTCTAGAGATGTGTTTGTACTCATAATATCACTTCAAACACTTTTGGTTTTTGATTTTTAAAACTACTATTATAAAACTAATGATTAACACTAAATTATGCTACGATAATATTCCTAGTGCGGCCACAGTTGCTTTTACGTGGTCTGCACTAGGTCCTCTTTTCTTCACTTGACTTAATCTTTGACACTTGAGTAGGTTTCACTCCCTTTTGAGCTGATCTTTGACGTTTTGTCACTTTGTCGAACAAACCTGCAATCAAGCACAACTTGTGAGCATTTCGAGACTATTTTGTAGCAATTTATACTCAAATCATAGGCAAGTAAGGGCATAAACACGTTAAAATCCTAACTTATCGGTACCGGAGGAGGCCAATGTTTAGATGGTGAGGGAGTTCTATGAGAACTTGCAGGAATATGATTATGGGTTTGTTACTATGCGCAATACCCGGGTAAATGCGTGCCTCGAGACCATTCGCTGGGTGTATCGCCTCCCAGTATTCACGGGAGAGATGGATGCTTATATAGCTTATCACCGCCCGAAGGTTGATTGGGCACCAATTCTTGATGTCATTTGTATCCCTAACAAGACGTTTATATGGATAAAGCATCTGATAAAATTGAACTCACATTCTCTTAATTGGGAGGGAAAGTGCTGGCTCACCATTATCAACACCCGCTTGCTACGCTCCAGCAACACGACTAATGTCAATAGGCCACCGGCAGCGGCTATCTACTGTCTTATGACACACCAGGATTTTGATGTCGCCCGGCTCATCCATGATGAGATGTTCATTCCTCACCTGAGATACTCAAAGGCTTTTACTTCCCTTCTCTGGTCACCATACTGTGCCGTCTGGCTAGAGTCCGTAAGAACCTCAGAGTTGATGAGAAATTACCACTGAAAGCCCCATTCCTGGCTAGAAAGATTGGAATTGGAAGAGAGCCGATGGTAAATGTTGATGAATCTGATGATGATGATACTAAAGCAGCTGAGGTCCCACCACCTCCGAGAGTTGAAGAGGAAGGCCCATCACAGCCCGCAGGAGCACCCGCATGACAGCTTTGGAGCAGAAGATGGCTGGGTTGCGTACCTCAGTCACTGATTTGGGTGCAATCACTGACTTGGGTGCCCGTGTAGACGTGGTGGCTGACCGACAGGTGAAGTCGAAGAGGAAATTATTAGGATGGCTGAGAGCTCTGGGTTTTGCTTGCAATGTGAACCCAGACACCGTCTCCGATCAGGAGTGATCTTTCAGGGAAGTTCCTTTACCTAACTGTTCTTTAAATTCTTATGCCATGAGGACGTGTCTACATTTTAAGTGTGGGGTGGGGGATACTTCAATGTATCTATGTATTTGTAACAATTGACTGTTTGATTTTTTGTTGTTTTACTTGGCTTGTTTTTGGTGTTTTGAGTAATAGTTCATTAGGTAAGTGACTTGTCCCAACGATGGATCTCTTTGGCGGGGTTCTTGAGGGACTAAGTCGGAAAAAAAATAATAATAAATAGGGAATATGGAGACTCTTCCTGATGACAGATCCTTTAGACAATTTTCTTGAGGGAAGTAAGTCAAGAGAAAAGACCAAAAAAAAATTTATTTTTAGGTAGTGTAGTAACTCCCCCTTAGTTTTTCTTTGGGTCACGGTTCTTTTCCAAGGGTTTAGCTTGAACTGGGTGTAGGTAGTTTTGTTTATTTTTTTTAGTTGTAGTTAGGACTAATGGGCTGCGAGCTAAAATGGAAGGAGAAACCCTTAGCGTGGATACACATGTACACAATAGACACTAAAGTGTAACGTTTAGTCTCAGTGGTTGATTCTTGTTGAAGTGCCTTAAATTGCATGTTTGTCACTGACTTGAATACTCAGAAGAGAATGTCTTGATAAGCCAATCTGGAATGAGTCATATGCCATGTGGGTGTGAGTTTTACTGTATTTCATGATTCACATTTGATGCCTAGAACTTGCCATGTGTGTTTGCATAGCGAAATAGAAGTTTCATTCAGTTCTAGAAGTGATATAGGCATTTCTTTGTTGATCCAGACATATAAAGTAAACCCACCTGAATGTAATACATCTTAGTTAACCCCGTCGAGCCTATAAGCCTGATTCTTTGGCAACCACATTGCGAACCTTATCCAATTGTTTGAATAGCCTGCTGTTTGAACCCTTTTACCTCCCATAAGCACTTGAATGATATTGAAATTATGCAAAAGCAAAAGTGTGGGGTGGTGGCTTGGTTTTTGAGTGGAACCATTGAAATAGAGAAAAGGTGCAGAATTTTGAAGGGTATAAGAATAATAACCACAAAAAAAAAATGATGAGTAAAATGTACTAATCGATAAGTGGTGGTTTGTTACAATTGCACCTAATGGATGGGGATGTTGTAAATGAAAAGCGGTGGAGTGTTTGGTTGGCATAAGTATGGTTTTAAAGGTTAATGTAATTATATTAAAAGTTCTTAGGGTGGTTAGTCACTATATCCAAATATATCTTACTCGTCCCTTAGCCTACATTACAACTAAGTGAAATCCTATTGATCTTAAACTGAGTGGGCTCGATTAGTAGAGTATTATACTACGGGCAAGTCTATGGTGCATCTTTATGGCATGTGAATGTTCTTTTGGAGAGTTAGCAAATTTTTTCCATCTGAGTTCCTAATTGTTTTAATCATATTAATTGTGGAATTAATCTCTTATGTGATGTGAGGGCATGTGATTCACAAAGGAAAG
Source organism: Nicotiana glauca (assembly GCA_026770625.1). Lineage (NCBI taxonomy): Eukaryota > Viridiplantae > Streptophyta > Magnoliopsida > Solanales > Solanaceae > Nicotiana > Nicotiana glauca. The sequence continues at coordinate 104,468 of MU694610.1, read as the reverse complement.
GTAAGTCTTAACTCTTGTATAAAGTAGTTTGAGTAAGTGTGAATGCTACGTGGTACGAAAGAATCGACTTTTGAGGTAAAGGTTGTTCACTACTAGGTGCAACTTTGGTAAATTGTTCAAGGTGTGAGTCGTTAAGGGAAAATCTTAGGGAAGGAACTTTGATAGAGTGTGGTGGATCGCTAGAGGACTAGCAATGATTTAAGCGTGGGTTGTTGATATTAGGCTATATAGATGATATCTACACCTTAATATTACTATGCTTTGTTGTTTTTTTATAGGAAAATTACCAACCAAATGCTCTAATTGGTGTTCTTTTGTTTCGCAGGGAATATTCTAAATAAGGAAGCACCACGGAGTATTTTGGAGGCAATAATGTGAAGAAAACACCTACTCAAGAAGTACCCGAGCACAAAGAAGCAAGAAAATGGACTGAGCAAATTCCACCGTGACAGATCAAGCATCGAGGCAGAAAGCTCAGCGTTCACCGCGGTCGAGCTGCAGTCTTGCCGCGACTGCAGTGCACTGTTCACTCGCCAGGAATTTGTGTGCCAAAATGTAAATTCAGGAAAACTTGTTTTAAACCCTTATAAGCTTTAGGAACTCGCCCAAGATTGTTTTAAGCTTGCTTTTAGACTACTTTGGAGGCAATAACAAGTGTGACAAGAGTAACAAAACATTAGAATTCTTCTATCTTCTTTTGATTTTTCAATTACACATTATGAATAATTTAGTAGTTTTATCTTGTTTTGTCATGAGTAGCTAATTTCCTAGTCTAGGGTTTTGATGGAACCTATTGAAGGATGAACTTCTTGTTATGTTAATATATTTTGCCAGTTTAATCTCTATTTGTTCAACTATGTGCTTGTTGTAGTTAATTGACAGGATCTTCAATTAGTTGTGTCTATTTAGTGTGCATAACTCGGGAGAGAGTGCATGTTTAGGTAATTGTTGAACAACACCACTCTCAAAGTATATGAGGGATCAATAACTGAAGGTTTAAAGGCGGGATTAGGGATAACGAAGCCTTGGGTACAATCGAAACTGAACTGGAACAAACAAAGTCAGCTAGCATAACTCGGAAGAGTGCGTCTAGTAAATTATCGTGATTACTCGGGAGAGATTTACAGTAATAAGAGGGCCCATGATTGATAGGGAATATTTGGTGAATCTATGTGAACATAACCGTAAGGATTCTATCAATAGGGGAAAAACTTAATCATAGTTAGTTTTCAGTTGCTTATTTACATTCATTCTTAGTTGGTAGAAACATCTTAAATTGTTATTCAAACGTTTGGAAGTTGATTCCATAGAATTTAGTAATTCCAACAAGAGTAATTGATAGGTTAATTCCTTGTGGGTTCGACTCTGGGCTAAATACTCATATTATATTTGCAATGTCCGCGTGTCCTTTTATTAAGGCATAGTTGGGCGTGATCATAAAACAACTAACACATACACAATTGAAATCAAGAATCACCAAATATATTAATATAAGAACATGAAAATCAATACACCTTTTCCAAGGACTGACAATACAAGTTGTGTGCCACTGAGATTTTAGATTTACAACGTTGGTAGGAAGAAAATACAACTTCTATTTGAATATACATAAACAAAAGTACAATCCTAATCTACCATGAATAAAAGGGTAGCTTGCCACTGCAACGCTGGAACATCTCCAATGATACCCTTCATCATCCACAACAACTCAACTCCAAAATCTGCACACAGGGTGCAAAAGTGTAGGTTGAGAACAATTAACCCCATGTACTTGTAACGATCGGTCTCTGAGCCTCTTTTCCCTATTTGATACTTTACGTATATGTGTTTCTTGTTTTGTAACTTACGAAAATGGTTAGTTTGATTATGGGAAAGTTTGTGAGTAATTTGGAACACTTAGTTCCAATTTAGAAGGTTAGTTGCTAGAGTTAACCTAAGTTTGACTTCTGAACGCCCTCGAGCTAGTGATTTTATGGGTCCAACATGTTCTTATGGCGATTTCAGAATTAGGCGTACGTTCGAATTTGTACAGAGGTTCCTAGAAAGTTTTGGCTCTTTTTGCCGAAAGTTAGCAATTTGAAGATTTGGAGAGTTCATAAATTTGACCATGAGTTGACTTTGATGTTATCGACTTCCAATTGATGTTCCGAGACTTTGGTTAGGTTCTTTTAGTGGATTGGAACTTGTGTGCAAAAGTTTGGTTCGCATCCGAAATGCTTAAGCATGATTCAAATATGTTTGCCGAATTTAGAAAGTTTGGAAGTTAAGAGATGAATTTTAATTGTTAATTCTTGGTTTTGATGTTAATTGTGTTGTTTTGATCACTTGGATAAGTTAAGATAAGGTAATAGGATTCGTTTTGTATGGTTAGATGGGGCCCGAGGGCTCGTGTGTTTCAAGATGATTCGGCAGCACTTTGGATGTTGTTGGCATTGCAGGTGGTTGCTGGTGCACAGGTGCGATGTCTCACGTGCGAAGATTCTATGCGAAGAAGTGAAGGAAGGCTTGGTCCTATATTTGGTTGCATCTGCAAGTTGGTTTTGCGTAGATGCGTAAATTTATCGTGCGCTTACCATGAGGAGACTGTCTAGGAATGTACACATCTCTGCAGATGCAATGATGTGTCATAGGCAGAAGCAAGGTTTTTTGTAAATACGATCTCGCTGGTACATAATTTTTAGCCACGGATGCAAAGATGCTTGTGCAGACCACTTAAGAGATTTATTTCCGAAATTGGCCCATTCTCTAATGTTTTTGATCCCTAGACTTCGAGTGGTGGAGATTTTTGAAGAGCAAATTCATTATCGCATTGGAGGTAAGGAGTTCACCTGGATTTGGCTTTATATCTTGATTCCCTATTAAATTCAACACCTAACTTGAAATTTCATTGTGAAAATTGGAGTTTCCAAACAACAAGAGGTTAAATTTTGGAAATTTGATTGTCGATTTGAACTTGCTTTTGAGATCAAATCACATATTTAGACTCGTGAGGATATGCGTAGTCGAGTTTTGACCATGTGAACCAAAATTAATTTTTGTGACTTCTGGAGATTTAACTGAATATTGAAGCTTTATATTTTTCAATTTTCTTTGAACACCCCTATAAGCTACAATCTGTAACGTGAAACCAACTGTAATGTCAAGTTTTACCTTATTTGCAGAGTTTTAGATAAGGCTTTAGACTAAGTATTCCAGATACATAAAATTAATCAAATGGGAAGGGAGAAAAGGATGCACATCCAAAATTCTCTTTTTATCATCCTCTGGAATAAGCTTGCTGGGTTAATAGAAATGAACTTATAAGAAACATTTACATAGAAATGTATCTCCATTGAAGAGGAAACATGATGAAGGCACATTACAGAACCTTTGCCTATTTAAAAAAATTCCTTGTGACCCACCAGTATGTTACCACCTCTCAGAGATAAGGATGGCCAAAGCATGTGTCGGCAGATGAATATGTTGATTCTGCAAACCAACACAACAGCCTGCCTTAATATGTTACGTCCTGCGCATTCCTCATAACCAAGATCCGTCTCTAACAACCTGGACAAATGGTCCCCATTTATCTGGTTACTGCGGGTTGTTTATACGTGTTCATAACAGCCTCAACAAACTGCCTGAACAAACTGGTCGCTTATCGCTCTTTCTTCATGAATTGCTGCTTCTAACAGATTACATCTATAGACTAACTGTATGCTTACATTAGCGCCTGAATTCCGATTTAACCACCCAATCAAGAAGGTGATAACCCAGGCAGAGTATGTTAAGCAGCATAATCTAATAATTATTGCTTTGCTTCCAGAAGAATAGCAGAATATGGTGCAACATTATAAGTTCCACCGATACCAGCAATGCCTTCAGTAACAAAATCATCAGGGGATTTCAGATTAGTGTCCACCTGCACTTAAAACATTATCAGTCTGTACGAAATTTGAAGAGGTAACACCTTTAGTTTCCGTGCTGCTTGAGAAAGTAAAAATCTAGACAACACCACCAAAACAAATACTAGCTACATTGAACAGACGTGCAAATCAACCTTCCTTCTCATAAAAAATTGGAACTTACACAGAGCGAACAAAATAATGTAAAATAAATGGAAGATTTTCTGCAGATCGGTCCAAATGGCTGTTGTTTGGCAGATTTGGCAGAATGAAACTTAACGAAGAAAGGATATCATGTCATAGATCGTTTATTAGTTTCCAATTCATCCAAGGTAAAATATGCCTGGGATGCAGTATCTACAGAATATTTTCCTTTTCATGCTTTTATATCTTCTGAAGTGAAATATCCTGTATTTTAGCGTGCATATTCTGAAAAGGATATGATAGTGTGAAGATGAGTTTTCAGAAAAAGGAACATGATCTTTGTATGATTGACAGGAGTCTGAAAATATTAGGGAGGAAAAAGAACAAGATGGTACGTTTACTTATCTATTTATTTTATAGTGAATCAAGCGTCGCGTTATGCCCACACCCTGTACTGTAGCACAAGTTTGGAAACACTCCGTGAGCCAGAAGCCCTTTATTTGTTATAGTTGTGATTGTTTCTTGCTGTATTCTTCAGATAACAAAATAAAATGGTTAGTATTTTTATTTATTTAGCATAATAATGCAAGGGGAAGGCGACATGGTAATTCGCCAGTACCCTCTAACCCAGAATACAACGATTGCTACTTGTATTCTTCTGATGACACGACTAACACAAGCAATACTATAATGTAGTAACCAATTGGTAGCGTTTGCCCTAATTTTCATATCTTCATATCGTTTTAACAAACTGCAAGACATTATCTCATATTAGCATAACCACTAGTATTGCATCCCTATTCAACATAGTATTGTATCCATATTCAACATCATACTGGTACTGCAGCCATGCTACGTATATGACTGCCATTATTTCACATGCTATACAGTGTATGTCATATATGACACTGTATATGACTATGCCGTACAGTGTTTGTGTTTTCTTCTATACCAAGTAGCTTGTTATATTCCTTTGACAGGCTTCAATGAGATTGTAATGCTGAAAAATGGATTAAAATCATTATGTTGGGCTAACCAGCCCAAAGATACTCTAATATGGTGTGATACTATCCGCCTTGGGTCAAGCCCGCACGGTTTTCCCCAAAAGACTCCCCTACACCTTATATATAGGTTACCAATCTTTTCAACTACTAATGTAGGACTTTGCTTGCACACCCAACAATCTCCCCCTCAAACTAAGTTCCACGTGTCCATGATCTGTCAATTTCCAAGATTTACTATGTGTCACCCACATTATTAGAGTGTTTATGGCAATCGAAGCCCGCTGCTAGCTTCTTCTTGTCTGTGTGTTTCTCTAAGCTCGTAAGCGGAAGTAAATCAAGCCCCACACGGTTACTCTGCCACCGGCATACTGGTCCCTCCAAACCGGGACTCTGATACCAATTGTTCGGTGAAAGCTCACACAGGTTTCTCCAAAAGGCCTCACACAATTAAAAGATTCTTACACCTTATATGTAGGTTTCCAATCTTTTCAACTACCAATGTTGCACTTTGTTCGCACACCCAACACTTTTTATAAATTAGAGAATAGTTAGTATGTTCTACTTCAATTTCCCCCCTTTTTAAATGAAATTCCACTTAAAGTTACATAGAAAAGGAAATCCCTGTATCCATACTCCACTACTCTAATCACAAACTAAGGATACAACTATATCCAATTCAGTAGCACGATCATGATGGATAAGGATAAGGTCGAGATAGGGAATTCATCTACCTTGATTGTTCACATTCTGGAAAGACCAAGATGTTAAACTTCAATTCGGACAAAAGAAAGCGTTCAATGGGAAATGGGATAGGAAAATGGGGAAGTAATACAACGCTTGCCAGCTTGGACCCATAAATTGCAAATTGGTAGGTACAGTTCTATATTCCAAAAGAATAGACAAATATAGAGCAGTAGCAGAATTCAGAGGCTGTCTCATATTTTGTTTTGGATGTATATGCAAAAAGCGTTCCTTAACTAACAGGAATAGCTTACCACTCGGTGCCAGCATCTATTTCGAGGTGGTGAAGGTATTGCTGCTTTGACAGAAAAGTGGTGCGCATTAAATGCTAAGTAAATATCTCCTCCATTCCCATCGTGGAGCCTACATTGTACAAAGAGAACACATAATGCCAATTCAGTTGTGCGAAAAATTTGATCATAAATTTTTGATATTGTCAGAGTAAATGCTGGTTGAAAAACTGAAACCAGCTGCAAGTGAAAACTGAGAGAGAAGAAAAACTAGAGAAAAATCAGTGCTAAAGAAACAGAGTTCATGAAAGCAGTTTAAAAAGGACTGGTCATCATTGTCATACATCATCAGCATGTGAGTGAATTAAAAATGCAGAAACAGAGAGGTGATTGGCTACAAGCCAATTGTCTTACTGAGAAGAAGATCTCAAAGCATGAGAAAAACAGAAGGAACAATCTACATTTTAAATAAAAACTATATTTGAGCCTATCCATCATCTAAATATGGAGATTATTGTCAGTTTGTCAATAGGGATTAGTTTCTTACGTAAATGCAAGGAATCTACTCTCTTCATTGTACCAGTTGTCCTCAAGCCAGGTAATCTCGTTCTGCAAAGGAATTTTTGCTTAGCCATCAGAATAGTCGAATTGAGACGGCAACACTGAAGAGTTAATTTCAGAAAACACTATGTACTACAATGGAACTGCACCCATCTTTATTTAGTGATATTCAAGCTAATTTCATTATTTCACCCGGGAGAAAAAAGAATGATAACAGGCACCAAAAGATTCAAATAGCTAGAAATATCTCAAACACCTTGAAGAGAACCATCAGTACTTGAGGGGTCCAACATTGATTAATTCTTCCGAACATGCGAAAAGGGAACAGCATATAAAAGAACTTGTGGATCATAGATGTGATAACCTAAACTATGTCATGTGAGGAAACACCATGCAAGTATGTTCCTCAGAAAGGACCCCAAAAAGACTGACCTTTAGCTTAGTTTCAATACCCTCAGGTTAAGTCCCACCAACTCCAACCACAAATCAGAACGTCTAAATAGACATTTGTATCATTTTGATCACATACTCGTGATCATTACCTCCCAGGCACTCTTTCATTAGCTTTTTCTGTTGTATTCGTACTAAAAAACAAAGAACATTGCCACAAATGAAATTACACATACAATTAATTTTACAAATTAATTTTCTCTCAGTAGTACAATTGCCATTAAAGTTAAATCAGACACCAGGAAGACAACATTATTACCTTGTCAAGGAAATTTTCTTTTTTAAAAACACTGCGTGACTGTCGAAACTTTATCATCTTGGAGAAGAACCTGAAGTGATCATTCTTCTTTGCTTCCAACTGGATTGACAAAGTTCATTGGGTTACATTCAATAAAGGAAAGAAGTTATTACTTGCAATAACAGGAAAGAAGTAACAGCGATGGAGATAACATAATATCATACTTGACCCCACTGGAAATTGTTGATAGCTGTATCATGTCCATAACTGTTATTATTTCCACCGCGGGTATGCCCATATTCATCCCCCATTAGCATCATTGGTGTTCCCTTTATAGCAAGTACAAGAATTGAGAAAGAAAGGCAAACTTGCAAAAACATAATAAGGTTAGGACATCTAATACATATATAACACTATTAACAAGAAAACTACTGAAGCTAGGGAACAATCAAGGAAAGGTAAGAGTAGGTAATACATTAATGAATTTAAACGCCCTATACAATCTCCGAAGGCTCAAAAACAAAAAATGCAACCAAAATCAGAACAGCAATAAAGTAAATTGAAATATTAGATTTGGAATCATAGTATGTCAAAATAACCCTTTTTATGAGGATTTGAGAAACCAATACTTCAACCGAAACTAGCCGAAACAAACATCAAAACATGACATTTGCTATCCCACTATGTCAAAAGTGTGGCCCTAAAATTATATGGCAGTGTTTTATTTCTTGTTGAACAATGTAGGACAAATTCTGTAACAAATAAGCTCAATAAACACACACACAAAAAAAAAAAAAAAAACACTACGCCTTAATCCCAAGCACAAGTTGAGATTGGCTATATGAATCCTTATTTCTCCCTTTAACATCAACTAATGGAAAAAGAAATTGTGGAACTAATGGATAGCTACTGACTCATTCACAATATCTGCAAGAAAAGAAATGCACATGCTATTAACTGAGCAGACGAGCATCACACACCTGTGAAATCATCAGTGCCAAATGAAAATTCTTCATTTGCCGCGAACGCAATGAGAAAATATTAGCATCTGAAGTTTTACCTGGAAGACGATACAACAAGATGATAGCCTTTGTGATAGGATTTGAAACAATAATATCAATTACGAAAGAAATCTCCGTTTGGGAACTGTTCCAATTAGTAGGTGTAAGTTGCAAAAAGATTAAATCTTGTCCTTGCCTCAGTTCCATAAATCTAGTACATACTGTCCACCAATAATACCCATTCGTAAAAGGGGGTG
>MU694610.1:67520-95031 GCA_026770625.1 Nicotiana glauca | reverse complement strand
GGGGGGGGTGGGGGGAAGAATAAATCAATGGCTCCTGATATGAGTCTGTCAATGAAGTCTGAAGACAATAACAGTCAAGTAAATCCTATAAGGAATACACTACACAAAGAAATATCAATGGCAAGTAATGGCTCGGTATACAAGTGGACAAAGGTAGTTATACTAAAGCCAAAATTTAGTATGCTTCGCTGTCAAGGCATTATTATCTATTTTTAAGGATTGAATTCTTCCCTTCATCATATTATACCATTCAATTTTTTGAGCCGACACTCTTTTTGGCTGCTGTATCCAGCTAGGTTGTCACCACAAGCATCTGCCTTAGATAACAGTATTCACTTCATTCTTGGAGGACAGGGATAACCATTTTGTAGATTTAAAACTCATCATTTTACTAGTGTGAGCAAAAACGTCATATTCATGCTCTCACTTCTTTTTTGCCACATCACTGCTGGCTACAACATAATATTCCATTGTCTTTTTAACTAACTTGAACCGATAGAAGAAAGAAAAAGTGGAAGCCAAGATACAACAAATGATATCTCATTGCAATGTAATTTGGATTAGTTTCCAAACAACAGACAACTCCGCAGACCTTTATTACTCCCTCTATCCCAATTTATGTGACATATTTTTCTTTTTAGTCAGTCCCAAAAAGAATGACATCCTTTTGTATTTAGTAACAATTTAACTTTAAAATTATCATTTTACTCTTAATGAGATAATTTTTAGCCACACAAATATCTATGACTTATTTTATACCACAAGTTTTAAAAGTATTTATTTCTTTCTTAAACTTTATGCCCTGTCAAACAACAACAACAACAACAATAACATACCCAGTGTAATCCCACAAAGTGGGGTTGACGAGAGTAGTGTATACACAGACCTTACCCCTACCTTTGTGGGATAGAGAGGTTGTTTTCAATTGACCCTCGGCACTAAGAAAGCACCAGTATCAAAATAATGAAAAGAAATACGATAACATAGAAGTTATAGAAGTAGTAGCACCAACAAAGTAATAGGATGACCGAAACGAAAGAAACATCACGTAGTACTCCCTCCGTTTCAATCTAAATGAGGTAGTTTGACTCGGCATGGAGTTGATATGAGTCTGTCAATAAAGTCTGAAGACAATAATAGTCAAGTGAATCCTAAAAGGAATACACTACACAAAGAAATATCAATGGCAAGTAATGGCTCGGTATACAAGTGGACAAAGGTAGTTTTACTAAAGCCAAAATTTGGTATGCTTCGCTGTCAAGGCATTATTATCTATTTTTAACGATTGAATTCTTCCCTTCATCATATTATACCATTCAATTTTTTGAGCCGACACTCTTTTTGGCTGCTGTATCCAGCTAGGTTGTTACCACAAGCATCTGCCTTAGATAACAGTATTCACTTCATTCTTGGAGGACAGGGATAACCATTTTGTAGATTTAAAACTCATCATTTTACTAGTGTGAGCAAAAACGCCATATTCATGCTCTCACTTCTTTTTTCCCACATCACTGCTACAACATAATATTCCATTGTCTTTTTTGCTAACTTGAACCGATAGAAGAAAGAAAAAGTGGAAGCCAAGATACAACGAATGATATCTCATTGCAATGTAATTTGGATTAGTTTCCAAACAACAGACAACTCCGCAGACCTTTATTACTCCCTCTATCCCAATTTATGTGACACATTTTTCTTTTTAGTCGGTCCCAAAAAGAATGACATCCTTTTGTATTTAGTAATAATTTAATTTTAAAATTATCATTTCTCTCTTAATGAGATAATTTTTAGCCACACAAATATCTATGACTTATTTTAGACCACAAGTATTAAAAGTCTTTATTTCTTTCTTAAACTTTATGCCCTGTCAAACAACAACAACAATAACATACCCAGTGTAATCCCACAAAGTGGGGTCGACGAGAGTAGTGTATACACAGACCTTACCCCTACCTTTGTGGGATAGAGAGGTTGTTTTCAATTGACCCTCGGCACTAGGAAAGCACCAGTATCAAAATAATGAAAAGAAATACGATAACATAGAAGTTATAGAAGTAGTAGCACCAACAAAGTAATAGGATGACCGAAACGAAAGAAACTTCACGTAGTACTCCCTCCGTTTCAATTTAAATGAGGTAGTTTGACTCGGCATGGAGTTGAAGAAGAAAAAAAGAAGATTTTTGAAACTTGTGGCCTTAAAAGCTTAAGGGGGTAAAAGCTTTGTGGAGTCATGACATTTGTGTACTTAAAAAAGCTTCTCATTAAGGGTAAAATGAAGAGTTTAAAGTTAAATAATTTTCAATTGAAGAAATATGCCATCTTTTTGGAACGAACTAATAAAGAAAGTGTGTCATTTAAATTGAAACAGAGGGAGTAATAAAAATCTAAGAATACGAAAATACGGGAATACATACTAGTACTACTGGTATAGGAAGGAAGAAGCTTGGGTTACCTACTACCCTCCTACCCTAATACTCGACCTTCACACCCTCTTATCAAGGGTCATGTAAAACACCGCCACATAAATTGGGACAGAGGGAGTATTATTTAATGACAATGTGCAAAATAAAATTTAGAAAAATAGAACATGTAGGGCGTAATAGCTTGAGGACGGAATAAACTTTACATTTTCAGCATCTATCATTGGAAGAAAAATATTGCTAAAATCTTGGACTCCAAAATATATGATTCCTTAAGGAAAGACTAAAAGTTTAACGCATGGTCATATTTTTGTGATTGTACCAAACAGGATAAAAGATAACAATGCTCCATCCGTCCAAAAAAGTATGATACTTATTGGATTTAGAGATTCAAATGAGTTGTTCTTTGACCACAATTTCTTCATATACTTTTTAAATATTTTGAATTGTTAATTATTGTGACTTACAGTACTTTTTATGTAGTTTTTCAAATATACAAATCTTATTTCAAAAAAATCAAAGATTCTACGTCTGAATTCATGGTCAAAGTTAAGAAGTTTGACTCTCAAAATCAAAAAGTATCATCTTTTTGGGGACGGAGGGAGTAGCCTGATATGATAATATAAATGTGAAAAGACAAAAGAAGTTTTAGGGTCTATTTGACAAGCCATATGTAATTACTAATCTATATAATTATTAGGGTAGTAATTGCATAGAGTGGTAATTACCCAGTATAGTAATTACAATGACTTGTTTGCTTGTTAGAACATAATTACAGTGTAATTCTCACTGTCATGTTTTGTTGGACAAGTGTAACTAAAAAGTTAATTAATTCTTTTTTCAAATTAACATGTGGATAAATTTTATTGTGTGAAAAACATATATATTAATAAGGAATATCTAATATTAATTTATTATATGTGGTATTAAAAATAGGGAATATGAGAGATGATAGTCTTTTACTTTCTTTTTTTTTTTTAGGAAGAGAGATCATTTATATTAAAGTACTAAGTAGTAGGTCTTTTAACAACCACATGCAGTGAGAATAAGTAGAAGATAAATTTTTGTGAAAGGAGTAATAGTGCAAGAACTGACTTTGTTCAGTAAATAAAAGGTCCTAATTTTGGATAAGGATGTCTACTGTAAAAAAAAATTATCATATTTTGCAAAACCATATCAATTAATATAACTAATGATACTCTAAGATAATATAATACATATTAAGCAGTTATTATTTAACAAAATAATGTATATCAATAATACTTGTCAGAGTATCTATTTAACCACTTTCAATAACCAGAGTCACTATAATGAAAGTGCCACTAGCATGGAGCCGGAGACAGGACTGGTCAATTTTGCTAACTAGAACAAAGTTTCTGAATGAGAAACAAATGCAGTGAAGGGTGGAGGACAGTAAAAAGTGAAAGAGGTATGAGTTTTAAGAAAAAATATTTGAAAAGAAGGGGAAGAGTTTGAAACCTTGTAATTACATCATGTAATTACACCCAATTATTTACCCCTCCTTGAGAATTGGAGTGTGTAATCACTGCCTCTCGGTTACACCAAATTTCCTACTAACCAAGTATTTACTACGCCAAACAAGCATGTCAAACTGTGTAATTACACCCAATTACACTCAAATCCAATTCCCTTGTGGCTTTCCAAAGAGGATCTTAGTTTACACAAACAAAACAGGAAAAAAGGAAAGAATAAATAAGTGGGTTCAACCTCATCTTTACCTTCAATTCCACAATTCCAACTGAAATTATCATTGCATCCGTCATTGCCACCTTCGCCATTAGCATCATTATGCTGTAATTTTCACCATCCGAATCCATATGATGTACTAGTTTTCATATTTTCAACAACAGACAAGGGTCATATATACCACTCTACTTTCAAATATTGTTTGTATTATTCCTCTGTCATACTATTCTACTATATATACCCCTACCGTTATACTTTTGAACAAAAATACCCTTCATCCGTCAAAGGATCCAGACCCAACCCTAAAATAGACATGTGGAGAGTTAAACACCCGATTAATTTGCCCAAAACCCACCCGACCCATCCTAGAATCATGTTCTTAGCTCTCACCTTTCTAGAGAACTCCTAATGAAAATTTGAGAAGCCTCGCATCATATCTTTATTGACTTCTGAAGTACATTTATTTATCGTTTCACCATTAGTAAGAAACTTCAATTACTTAAATCATTCTCTACCTTAATCATGGTGGATAAAGAACTGTTCACCCTTTAGAAATTGCCAAATGAATCCCTTCGTTCAAAGTTGCCACGGAAGGTTGTCAATGAAGAGCTTTTTTTTTTTGGTTGATAGAAACCTTTGAGCCGGCGAGGTTTATGTTGGCAGAAAAATTTCCTGGGTTTTGTTTGAGCTTAGCTTTCATTAATTTTTAGAAATTCCGATGGAGTAAAACAATTCACATACTTAATTAAAAGGATAATTTTTGCTCAGTTTGATAAAAGACGCGACAATGTGAAGTCCAATTTTTTATACTTTCCGTGAAGGAAATGCTTTGGCAAATCATCTTGCTAATAGAGCTTTTGAGATTGAAAGGGGATTCGATGCACTAATTTACTGAACTTACATCAAAGGGAAAAGCTTAATTTAGAAAAGAGTCAATGTCCATCTTTGCAAATTAAACCTGTGATATCGAGAAGATGAAGATAATGTTGGTAACTATACTGGTTACTGCGATGGCAATGGCATTCGTCTCATGGTGCTTTTTGGGACTACAGATGGTAGTGCTATTAGCATTGGAGACATGGTGTTTCATGAAGGAAAATTCCAGATTAGGTGATAGGAGGACAAGTTTGATGATCACGGTCCAACGAGTGTTTGAGATTAGATGAGCTTGGTTAGTGCAATTCCAAGGGGTTGTAATGTGGTCCTTTTTGTATTCTTGGCGGTAGTTTTGGAATTTTTGCAGCGAGTTCTACAGGGGAAAATGGAGGAGATTGGGGCTTGAAAGAGGATATGGTTTAGAATAGGATTCTAGGATGGGTCGAGTAACGGGTTTGGGCAAATTAATTGGGTATTTTAAAAGGGAAAAGGTCCAAAATTATTCCTCTACTATGGTATATAGTTTAAGTTTGTCCCCCGTTATACTTTTCGTTCAGATCCACCCTTACCGTTAACAAACTTTCAAGAATTGCCCCTAACCCTAGCGGATCTACACCGTTACAGCTGACCCCCTCAATTTTTTCCACATCAGCTGCCAAGTCACTCGACCCCCCTCCCCTCCTGCCACTTCACGCTGCTCATCTCTAATCTCATGTACCCATTTATTCCTCCTTTACCACTCCCACTTATCCGAACCCCTCACTTTCTCTCCCTTTCCATCGTCAGCCCTTTCTTCTTAATCTACATAAATCCAACAAAGTTCATAACAAAGCTCACTTCAAAGGAAATCCAATATAGTTCTATCATAACAGAAAGGTACCAATTTGGTATTTAAGTGAAATCTTATAGATGAAACCGGGGAAGTGGGTTGGGGTTTTCTTGTTGGTAAGCAGCAAAGTTCACCGCTGGTCACTGGATGTTAGGATTTTTTCGTTGGTAAAAAATGGGGTATTGGCTATGATGATTTTTTTTAGGGATGTCGCTACTACAATATTCTGGTGGGGGAGTTCGGCAGCGGCTCGCTTTAGGTTGTGGCGGATGGCTATAAGCTTACATGGTGCTTTAATGGTGGTTTTGGGAATTTTGTTTGATTTTTCTTTAACTTCAATGTGAAATAGTTAAAGAGCTCAATGGATCACTTCAGGAGCTATAAGAGAATAGGGAGGTGAGATTTGTACACATGAGCTAAACCACTATTGACGAAGCTTTGGAGCTTGAATTTTCCAACCCCATATCTGAAAGCAGAATTGAAATTATGGTTAAAATTATTTGATGTTGCTGATTTGAGTTTATAAATTAATCATACCACCAAGTTGTTGAAGAAACTTAGAAACAACATTGTTATGGTTCTAAGAAAATTTGAGACAAAGGGTTCCTCCGACTGCTTGATCTTTTGCACAAATTGGTCACTGATAACGTTGTTGAAGTTAGTGGCAATGAGAAGAATGTAATAGGCATGTGTGATGATGAGGTTAATTTTAACGTGGGACCTGCTGATATGGCAGCTGATGTGGACAAATTAATAGAGGGATTGGGCGCCACGGTGCAGGGATGTTAGGGTTAAGGGCAATTTTAGAAAGATTGTTGATAGTAAGGGTGGATCTGAACGAAAAGTATAACGGGGGACAAACTTAAACTATATACCATAGTGGAAGGGTAATTTTGGACCTTTTCCCATTTTAAAATGTGTAACAGCTCTCCACCTGTCTAATTTAGGGCTGGGACTGGATCCTTTAACAGGTGAACGGTATTTTTGTTCAACGGTATAATGGTAGGGGTATATATAGTCGAATCGTATGACAAAGGACAAATACAAACAATATTTGAAAGTAGAGCGATATATATGACCCATTCCGTTTCAACAATAAAAGCGGTTAAAGAAGAATAAACATATCAAACTAAACATATACCTTACTATTGTATGAAACAAGATCATACAAGGTAAAGCCATCATGTGCAATCACGAAGTTGACACTGTGATACGGCTTTCGCTTGTTCACCTATGTAAAGCAAAAACATAATATATCAGCTCAGTGAAGTTGAGGCAGCATAAAAAGAATTCCAAATGTTAGGTTGGCATAGAAATTGCTTAAGTTTAAGTTTTTTGATGAAAAATTCAAATGATCTACATGAAAGATAGACCTAGCAAACCTTCCAATAGAATTGTTTGCATGACAAATGCATAAGCCAAATATAAGGCATTCCTTTGTCACAATTTTTCTTTTTATTTTAAGAGAGAAGTCACTCCTAATTCTAGGTGTCAAACGGGGCGGGCTGGCCCGGTTCCGGACCGGTTTTAGACCGGACCGGCCCGGTGGTAAGGGAGTCGGGCAGGGCTGGGTTTGGACGGAAACCGGCCTGTGCCGAGGGAAATTTCTATACCCAATAAGCTCTGATACTATATCAAACATAATTAGCTAGAAATGAGCTCAAGCTAAGCTCCAGTGGAGATTCCCTAGAAGCTTCTAGATGTGTTCGCAGCAGTTGAACAAGAGAGATGAAGGAGATGGGAAAATGACTCCATCTATTAACGCTCTCAGAGAGAGCAATATATACACAAGACAGAAAAATAATAAGAGAGGTAGAGTGAGTTGGCAGGTAACTGCCACTAACGACCTATACAGCTGGCAACTAACAAACGTACTAACTAACTAACTAATAATTAATTCATCTCTTAACAGCCCCTAGGGCTTGAGTTCACGACTATTTGTCCAAGTTTTGGGAACATAATTCGGGTTAGCATGGTGTTAGAAAAGTAGGCATGGGTGATGGCTTAGAGGCTCGAAAAATCAAGGTAACAAAGTACTATAAGAGGCTGTTAACAGTGAATTAAAAAGTAACTTAGGCGTGAAAGAAAGATAAATGGTCCTAGATCCCGAGTAACAGTTCGTCAATTCCTTAGGAATAACCACCTGGCTTGGCACTGTAGAGCAACAAAAGCTTCAATAAAAGTCATAGAAGAACAAATCCTGATACTCCAGTGTCAAACTAAAAAGCAAGTAGCTATTTCTAGGATGCCTGCAACCTATTCTTATTACAGTTATCACCAAATGATACAGACACAAGTGTTGCCTCCATCACAAAACAACTAGGGATACATCAAAAAAGGGGGACCATTACATAAAGATCATTACACAATTCCTGCAAAGTTCATTGCAGAATGAATAAAAAAAACATAGTACAGTGCCTTGACTACAAAATTTAATTTTTTAAAAAGAACTAACACCTGATTTAGATTATAGAGTTAAATAGATATCACAAATCCAAATCTAAAACTAAAACTTCTGAACATGATTCAGTCTTTTACTTCATCTTCTTTTTCCACTTCTGGTAAAAGGCGCAATCTTTTCTTACACAAACATGGTAAAAATCAGCAAGATTTCTTCTAAACTATGGAAGAAAAAGATACATATAAACTTCGTACTTTATTCCCAATGAAATCAGCTTAAATGAGATGGTAAAAAATTAAGACAAACTGTGATACTACTGATACATTCTGTGACTAAAGGCAATTTCATATATTATGAAATGATCATGTTAATAACGAGGAGATGAAAAAGAACGGAAACATATATTATACTTATAGAATGGCTCAATAGGCCAAAAGGATCAAATAGAATCTAGCCATATGCATTTGACCGATCAGATACTTTAGTAAACCAATCCATTCAAATAGGAATCTACTGGTGAAAGCTACTTGCTACTGCATAGAATTGAAAGTTGCTCAAACATAATGAATCAAGCAAAAGAAGAAACATAACTAAGGAGGCAGAGGAAACGGAATAGTGTGATAAATATTCTCTGGCTGTCAAAGCATGATTATGGAAGCTGTAGCTCTTACTCTGTATAGATCCGCTGAACCAGAGACACGGGTTGCGAAATTTCCTTTCATGCCAGCATCGCCCTGTTTAATTTTATCAGGATAACGTATATTCAAGGAAATTTTCAATCAAACATAAACATTATAATCAAAGAAAATACTTGTACAGAACCAAAAAGCTGAAACAGCTAAATGAGGTATGGAAATAATACACTTCCTCTCTTAATTTTCGGTTAATCCAATAATATGTACATTCTCACAACTTCTCCGGGACAGCTTCACATAATAAATAAACATCATCTCAGAATTGAGTCATTAGATATTGAAAATGCTAGTGTAATTCAAAAATCGAAGTGGATATATGCCAAAGCTAGAACTTGGTGAATAAAACTTTTTTTAAACACATAAGATATGTTAGGAGTCAGATGTCCAACCACATGGAAAAAAAAGCCTTTATTTTAAGGGAAAACATGGAAAATCCAATTACCCTTGTCCTTTTATACAACGACACCATTTGGACTAGAAGATATCAATTACTAATGTGACTGGAAGTGCCTCATATTCAAATATAGATCTCCGGAAATTCCATCAGTCTCCCAGACTATGCATAGGTAAATACTTGTTGAGGACCTGAGCATTACTGTGTAAATGTACAAATGTTGTTTTTCCAGCTGCTTTCTTTGGATAGGGGGCACAGTAGGATGGCACAAACAGTGCGAATTGGTATCATTGTAAAATCCTATATGGTGCTCTTAACAATTGAAAACTCGAAAAGAAATAGATCCACCAATTAACTAAAGTTCCAGTTAACTATGAAAAATTGAACATGACCTAAATAAAAGAATATATATCCAGTACAGTGAATTTTGCTCTCATTACTACTTATTGCCACCATCTGTTAACAACATCATTACAAAATCTAACAAGCAAACTGTAAATTTTGAGAAGAAGAAAGGCTTCTTATATTTCTGTGTATGTTCACATCCCATAAGCAAGGGAATTTATACAAAGATCCTAAGGATAGTAAAGGAAATAAAATAAATATATACAATCAATCCAGCTATCAAATCAAATCGAATAAAATCAGATCTCCTAAATATAATCAAATCTCCTAAAATCATGTTAATCAACACTCCTAACTAAGAAGTGGAATAAGATGGAATGTCATCAATTGACTATGAAGATTACTGAAAGAATTAGAGCCTATTCTGCTAAGAATCTATCTTATGCAGGGAAATTACAAGTTATAATCTCTGTATTGTTTTCACTACACAATTTCTGGGGGTTAGTATTCATCCTCCCACAGAGTGTGTTAAATGAAGTCGACAGGAAGTGCAGGGAGTTTCTATGGGGAAGTACGGCAGAACAGAAGAAGATTTCTTTAGTTGCTTGGGAGAAAATTTGTAAACGAAAAGCAAAAGGGGGTTTGAATGTAAAAGGGTGTAGGAACTGGAATATAGCAGCTGTGGGGAAATTGGTATGGATGATAATGGAGAAAGCAGATAACCTATGGGTGAAGTGGGTGCATGGTATAAATTTTTGGGAGCATCACGCACTGGTGGACAGTAGCTGGTACTGGAGAAGGCTCAACAAGGGATGACAAGTTGGTAATACAATGGGAAGTATTGCCTAACGGCTACTGGGCACTACTCTATTACAAAGGGGTATTTGAAACTAATAGGAGATGCTCCTAAGTTACAAGCAGCTGGTTTAGCATGGAGCAGGGTAATGCTCCCAAAACACATGTTCGTACTGTAGCTCGCTATGCAGGGGTGGCTTATGACAAAAGATAGACTACGAGATATGGGAACTCACTGCAACGATACAACATGTGGGATGTTTGATGATGGCAGTATTGAAACTACAATGCACTTATTCCATGATTGTACCTGATCTGTCCAGCTATGGACAATGGTAAAGCAATGGATTGGACTCAACATACAACCTACAGAGGTGGCAGCTACCATGCATAACATCAATAGGAAACATTGGAGAATCTTTAAGAAGATCATGACAGCGATATATGGAGGGGGAATCTATCAAATATGGCAAGCACGAAACTGGAGACAATTCAAAGGACATAATGTAAATAATAGTTTAGTTTTGCAGCAAATACAAAGTGTACTAAGGAAGCAAGGAAAACTAGAGTTGTAATGGATAGGATATGTAGCTAGTAGTCGTGTTTTGTTTTGTTTGAGAGAGTGATCGAGGCTCAATTACTGGTTCTATAACAGTATTGAGTGCTCTTTATGTCTACACTGATGGTTGGTTGTCTGGTAATATATTCACATCTTATTACCCAAAAAAAAAACCTAAATCAAATCTCCTTGAATCATGCTAATCGACACTACCCCTCAAGTTGGTGGAAAGATGTCGCACATGCCCAACTTGCAACTCAAAGTATGGAAAGGTCGCTTGTTGAGACCTTTGGTAAACACATCAGCTAGCGGTTTTTTCGGTGGTTCATGAAACAAACTCAAGACACCAGTTGTAACTTTTTCTTTGATGAAGTGTCGATCAATTTTCACATGCTTTGTTTGGTCATGCTGGACTGGATTATGAGCTATACTGATGACAGCCTTATTGTCACTGTATAAGGAAAGTTTTCCCTTTTTCAAATAGTCCCAATTCCTGTAGTAGCTTTGGCAGCAAACGCAGTTCGCAAACACCAGGGCCATAGCTCTATATTCTACCTCCACACTTGATCTAGCAACTACACTTTGCTTATTGCTTCTCCAACTAACCAAGCTTCCTCCTACGAGCGTACAATAACCGGATATTGATCTTCTGTCATCCAGAGATCCAGCCCAATCCGTATCTGTAAAGGCTTCTATTTGAGATGATCATGTTTGGAGAAAAGTAGACCTTTCCCTCGAGGAGACTTCAGATACCGCAAAATGTGAAAGACAACTTGCATATGAGGATCTCGGGATCATGCATGAACTGACTCACCAGGCTAACTGAATAGGTTATGTCTGGTCTAGTGTGAGAGAGATAAATGAGTCTTCCAACCAACCTCTGATATCTCTCCTTATCATCTGACTCTTTAACTCCGATTTGTAACTTATGATTGCTTTCAATGGTCGATTTTGCAGGTCTGCAACCTGTCATACCAGTTTCTTTTAAGAGATCTAAATATACTTCCTTTGAGAAATGAAAATTCCTCTTTTGGATCTAGCAACCTCAATTCCGAAGAAGTACTGCAATTTTCCTAGATCCATGATCTCAAATTCATGTGCCAACAACTTCTTCAATTGGTCCATCTCCTCTTAGTCATCTCCTATCATTACTATGACATCAACATGAACTATGAGAAGAGTAAGTTTACCCGTTTGAGCGACCCCATTTTGTACACTAGTGTAAGGACAACTAATCTGATGGACCATCTCATTGGACTCCAAATAAGTACCAAATCTTTTATCCATGTATTCGCTGCCAGAATCAGTTATCAAAATTTTCATTTTGGCATCAAACTGAGTACAAATCATCTTATGAAATGACTGAAAATAAGAGAAAACTTCGCTTTTGGCTTTTAACAAATATAATCAAGTCATCCTTGTGCAGCAATCAATGAAAGTAACAAACCATCAACTACCAGGCAAAGAAACGGCGTGGGTAGGACCACATACATCAGAATGAATAGTCATAAACGGAGTTCTGCTTCTAGGATCACTCACAAGATAAGAGTTTTTAGTATGCTTGACATATTCACACGCATCACAGAACAAATATTCAAATCGAGTCCTTGAAAACAAATTGGGATATAACTTCTTCAAAACAAAGAATGATGGGTGTCCTAACCGTCTATGCCGTTGTATTATTTTTGGTTATTTCTTGGTTGACATCTTTACTTTCCCAAAAAAAGGCTTGACAAGAGTTTTGAATTTCATCTAATATATACAAGTCATCACGCAATCTACCACTGCCGGTCTTTTTCCCTGTTTGAAGATCCCGAAAAATACATTGATCGAGAAAGAACTCGATTTTACAGTTTAGAGTTTTGGTGATGGCACTAACAAATAAAAGATTGACCGGGAACTCAGAGACATGGAGCACGGATGATAGTTTAATATTAGGAGTACAAACGACAGAATCAGTTCCAAAGATAGGTGTTAAAGAACCATTCGCTATTTTAACATTATCTCTTTTGAGACACGGAGAATAGTTTTGAATGCATTTAGAAGAGCCTGTCATGTGTCTATTTGCACCAGAATCAATAATCCAAGAATTAAGGTGACCAGCAAAGGCAGTACATGATTGCACATGATTGGATGTGACAACATTAGCGAAGTCAAGTTTGGCTAGGAGGAGACAGAGAAGCTGAATTCCATCCAAAGACAAGATTTCTCCGGAAACCGTCTCCTTGAATGTCTCCATATTTCTGCCCAATCGGAAGGAAATCTGAAAAAAAATTGCTTAGAAATAATCTGCTCGGTGGAAACCAAATCTGTCTCGAGCGAACCTTAGCTCCGGTGAACGAAAAAATTAAAAGTGGTAGGGACAGGCTCGGAATGTTCCAGTGACCCTAATATAAAAGAAAATTCCAAAAACAAAACTGACCAGAAGCAGTTTGTGTTGTGCATAGCCACCAAGAGAGAAAACTCGATCTCTTTGATAAAAAGGAAACCCTAGTGGTGCGACGGAGATAACTCACCTCAAAAAAGCAACAATGGCTTTGATACCATGTAGATTTTGAGAAGAAGAAAAGACTTCTTATATTTCTATGTATTTTACATCCCATGAGCAAGGGAATTTATACAAAGCTCTTAATGCTAATAAAGGAAATAAAATAAATCTATACAATCAATCCATCTATCAAATCAAATTATATCTCCTAAATATAATCGAATCTCTTGAAATCATGCTAATCAACACAAACTGAGCTTCAAATATTAGAAGCCTATCAATTTTATGTCTAATAATGGATATATGCAATTTAAACCTCAATATATCAGGAGAAAACATTTAGTCACTTTTCTGTTTTTTCCTGGTACTTCACTGGTTATATAATGGAAAAGTTTTCGCTGCAAACTTAATTCAATGAAATTTTCAATTCAAATAGTCTCCTAGAGTCACCTTTATAAATCTCCTAATGTCATCACGATACTTCCCGTTCCACTCAGCCCACCTGCAAACATGTTTATCAAGACAAGTATCATGCTATAAAACTTCGCCATAGAATGGAACATACATGTTTATCAAAAACTAATTAAGCTGAAACATCTGTTAGCTGCCAAGAATGGAAATTTGCATGGCCAGAACGGCTATCAGAAAAGGAAAGGTAAAGGTACCAGATGCTACTGCAAATAATTATGACAAGCCAGGCCATATTCGAGACACTTGCTGGAAACTATACAGTTGACCACCATGCAAGAATAACAAATAACAACAACAATAACAACAACAACCATTATATGTTTCATGTGACTTTTAATTTGACCAGAGCAGATACAAAGCAACAACAAACAGACTATTACTTTGACCAGAGCAGATTACAGTGATTACCTAGAGTATCAAGCTATAACACAACAATCACTTTTATCCGGCACCTCAAAACAATACAAATGAGCTAGGAACGAACCGATGACCCTCTATTAGGGGATTCTTTTCTCCTGTTGTTAAAACATTTCACAATTGGGGCACCGTGCTGATCCTATAAAAAGCTCATCTTAATAAAACAATCATAAAAGGGGTCAAAAGATGATAAAAAGAAGGCGGCATCCGATAAAAATTGGAGGGCTATTATTACAAGGTAACAGCCTCATTTCATCATCTCTAAAGTAATAACGTTTCACTTACAAAGAATTTGGGATAGGATCACTCAATTCTACATAGATCCAATGAATTGTGATATGACTTCATTTTAAAATTTCAACTGTTAGGAGGGGCATCATATTTACTTATTTATTTTAGCTCTGCAATACGCTTCCACACATGCAGACTCAATTCTTTTATTACTCCTTTTTTTTCTTTCTGCCAAGCACGTGAAAATCCTTTGTGATAATAGGTGATGGTATGACGATCTAAAAACCTCTGCCTGCCCTCGCACCCTGTAGAATTGTATAACCACTTCAAGCTGTAAGTTGTCAGAGAGCCGACATATTTATTTATTTTAGGCCTTCCACCAACTCAATGACTAAATCCGACCACACTAACCTAGTTTTCACATTCACACAATCTGATGCAATAGATGATTTTTCTTCTTTCTCATCAATAGGATAAATCAATAATATAAAACAATGTTCTTGTAGATGTTACCGGTCCCAGTTTGGAAACTTTCCAACAAGATAAAGGCCTCCACAATCCCATGGCTCAGCAATAATTTTGCACCTCGACAGTACCCTATCTTTGGCAATCGCCTGCAGCATTAAAGAAAATTATCTGGGAAGTACAAGAGATGATGATTATTACTGCTCTACAATCCAGAAAGAGGAAACCAAAAACATCCTCCTCAAGCCAGAACCTATAAATGGGGAATAATATGGCTCTCAATCAACTTAAATCATTTTCGTGTGGAGAGCTTTTTTTCGTAACAGTAGTACTCAGGTAAATTCCAAGTTACAAAGAGAATTATCTTTGCGTCGCAATATTTTTTTTCTTGATAGTTGGCATTGCACTAAATTGTTTTATGAACTTTTAATCTTTGAACACCAATGTATACTTAAAACTATGGGCATCTAAGAAAAGATGACAGAATTACTGTTCAATGCTATTGTCGGTTCACTTATAGTTTAACTCTTCCAAGTCAAACATTTGCTGACAGAAAGGATATTTATGAACCTTTAACTCTCATAGACTAACAGGAACACGGTGCCATTAGCTTAGCATGCCTACACTTATGCTAAATCACCCATTAAAATCTGAGGTAAGAATGAGCATAATATCGTGAATGTAGCAAGAAATCCTGCTCACTCAGAAAAAACTCAGTCCTGTAATGGCTTTTTAAACAGTTATTTTGGTGTGACTGATCTAACACTCATTTCAAGAATTTTAAGTTCTTTATCTTCAAAAGGCCCACAAAATAAGTCTATGATCTCAGTAGCAAATACTCCCTCCATTTTAATTTATGTGATACACTTTTCTTATTAGTCCATTTCAATAAAATAGAATTTAACTTTGAACTTTTTATTTTACCCTTAAAAATAGAAGCTTTTATAGCCACATAAATGTTATGACCCCGCAAAGTTTTTACCTTTTAAGTTTTTAAGACCACAAGTACCAAAACTCATTTTTTTCTTAAACTCCGTGCTAAGTCAAACTACGTCACATAAATGAAGCAGAGGGAGTAAAAAAGATTCATTATTTCAAGAACAAATATCTGCCTACATTAACGTATTATTATTAATATTGAATCACTTCATTCAAGTATGTAGCATCTTGTTCATTCACAAGCAAGAATGCACCATTTCATCATATTTCAGCCTTCTCTGCATTTATCAGTCATCCATTTTTAAACACATAAAAAGTTGGAACTGAGTGTGATAAAGATGAAATTCTAAGTCAAATGGAAAATCAAAGAGACAAGAAAGAAGATTAAACAAGAAGGAAAAGGTGATGATAGAGAAGGGTTGAGGTGAACATGAAAATTGCGAATGGCAGTGGAATATTAGTCACTTCACTATCAACTTATTATGTTGCTTTCCATCGCACAGAATTCCTTTTTGATGCACCATTATGAAAAAAGGTATATAAATGCTTCACCTTCACAAGGGGGGGAGCATTAATGGGAGTACCATCTGTCCCTCGGCAAAGAACACTAGCAAGATCAAAGCGAAATCCATCGACATGATACTCGGTGACCCTTTAGTTGCTCCAACACAAGGTAGAAAAGAATATCAAATGGGAAAAAGGTTAGTAAATTTAATTGAGAATCCAACCAATTCATCCGGAGTAAAATGCAAAAAGTTCATTCTGTCTGTAATAACTTCAATTAAGTATTCGCATTGCACATATGAATAAGCATATGGAGAGACTAAAATAATGATATAGCTGCTTTGGAGTTAGCCGCATTTTAGTTTATTTGTGACTAAAATAATGATATATTTGATACCAATTAGTGAGTAATTAACTGTAAAAATGCAGCTAACTCCAAAGCAGACAACCAGAAAGTGAAAGGAAATGAATGTACCAGTGTCTTAAGCTTTCAAGTATAAGTTCCATGACTACAGGGTGGTTGCAGTTAAAAGTATTTCCTGGAAAGACCAAAGTATTGCATCTCAGTGCTCTTATGAAGGCAAAAGAAATAAAACGCAATAAGAGAATCATGTGCAACTCTATGCATCAGAACTTCAATCACTCTTATAAATCTAGGAATCTCATACTAGCAACAGATAAGCATGAAGTAAAATGAACATTTGTAGTTAGACCTTTACGTCTTTTTCCTTCCTAGGTTCAACTCTATAACTATCCCTTTTTAAAAGAGAAGAACAATGTCAAATCTTAAGAAGAGCTCAACAATGAGAAAAATAAGTTTTTTGGTTGGTGGAATGGGAATAAAACACCACTGTAGCTTAACCCGAAAGCAATTGTCTATAGGTAGTTTGTACTATAATCTAAAAAGTTTTCATAACGAGAAAAGCCATATTAAGTTTAGAGGACTTTCGAGTAAATTATTTATGAGAAGTATTTACAGTGTTTTTTATGCAGTAAGTACAACAACAAACTTAGTATAATCCCACATGTGGGGTCCTTGGAGGGAAAATAGTACGCAGACCTTCCCCACCGTAGGGAGGCTGTTTCCAATAGACTCTCGGCACAAGGAAAAAATGAGAAAAGAGAAGTAACAACAAGAAACAACGAGAACAAAATAAAAGAAAATAAAGGCGAAAGAAACAACATGAAAATAGAAATCTATAATATTAGAATACACGATTGCTACTAATAACACTGGAAATGTCTGAAAACCCGTAACACTACCTATTAACCTACAACCTTAATCTTCAACCTCCACACCTTCCTATTAAGGGTCATGTCCTCGGTCAGCTGAAGCAAAGCCATATCTAGCGTAATCACCTCCCCCAAATACTTTTTTGGCCTACCTCTACCTCTTCCAAGACCTCCTGCTGACAACCTCTCATACCTCATTACCGGGGTATTTGCGTTTTTCCTCTTCACATGCCCAAACCATCTAAGTCTCGCTTACCGCAATTTGTCCTCCATGCAGGCCACTCCTACCTTGGCCTGAATATCCTCATTCTTAATCTTATCAATCCCGGTATGCCCGCACATCCATCTCAACCTCCTCATTTCTACTACTTTCATTTTCTGGACATGAGAATTCTTGACTAGCCAACACTCTGCCCCATACAACATAGTCGGTTTCACTAATACTATATAGAACTTACCTTTAAGTTTAGGAGGCCCATTTTTATCGCATAAGACACCGGATACGAGCCTCCATTTTACCCACCCCACACCAATACGATGCGTAACATCCTCATCAATCTCTCCATTACCTTGGATTTAGACCCTAGGTACTTGAAACTATCTTTCTTAGGTATGATTTGTGTATCAAGCCTCACGTCGGTCAATTCTTCACTAGTCCCATCACAGAACTTTTTATGCAGTAAAGTAAGAGTACTAATAGAATTTCTGAAATACATTTCATTTTTGTTGACTTATATTTGTCTACATCTAGTTGAGTAAATCAAAAACCACAAAGGGTAATAATCTTGATTACTTTTACCTATCAAATAAATAATTTAGACTACGCTTGTATCATGTTCCATTATGACATTCCCAAAATTGATACCTCAGAAACCATGCTTCATGTTTAAATTGTTAACAATCTTAGATGACCAATGAAAATCCCGAAGACAGGATTATAGAGATATGCTCAAAACAACCATGCAGACTTTCCTTCTATTTAAGTCGTAAAGTGTATGGTTGAATTACCACATCCAGAGAAGTTCAGCAGCTGACCATTATTGTTCAAATCCACCATGTAATAAACCTGCAAATTGTCAAGGCAAGGAATATCATTTAAGAGAGGGTGGGGAGAGAGAAAAGCTTTTGTAAAAAAGGAAAAAAAGAAACTAATATTTAGGCTATCTGATATAAATAGTTTAATTTTGAACTTAATAAAGTAAAACTGGTCTCATCTAGTTTTGCAGGAGACAACGCATTACAGAGAAAAATATAATGAGTTAAATCCATCTACAATAGGTCCGATGCAGCTTTTAATGAGAAGGTTTATAGGAGAGGAAGGGGGAAAAGCAGCAAATTCTAATATTATAACTATATATGATGGTAGATCATTCACTCCGTATTAAGCTGCAGAACAGAGAGTATAAACAATTGTCAAATTGTTGATTGCCTTAATTATTAGGAAAGATTTCATTTTGTTGATTAGCTTTATTAGGAAAGATTTGATTCTAATTTATATTTGATTTTTTCTAATTGATTGTAATTTATTCCCTTCCTAAAATAGTCATAGGACCTAATGTATAAATACCTTTGCTTAGGGATGTAAGAAACACACATAAATACATGAAGAATTTTCTTTTTCTTAAAATCTACATGGTATCAGAGCCATTGTTGTTTTTTTTAGGTGAGTTATCTCCCTAGCAGCACTAGGTTTCCGTTTTTATCAAAGTCCGGAATACAATTCCTTCTGTCCAGTTTTTTGTTGGAATTTTCTTATTTGTTGTGGTCGCTGGAACATTCCGAGCCTATCCTTGCCAGTTTTGATTTTTCCATTCACCGGAGTTAAGGTTATGTCGAGACAGATTTGGTTTCCTGCGAGGCATATTATTTTTGAGCAATTTTATTCAAATTTCTCTCCGAATGGGCAGAAAATATGGAGAGATTCAAGGAAACGATTTCTAGAAAAATCTTGTCTTCGGATGAAATTCAGCTTCTCCACCTCCTAGCAAACTGGGCTTATGTTGCCACATCCAATTATGTGCAATTAGTTTACTGCCTTTGCTACTCACCTTAATTCTTGGATTGTTAATTCTAGTGCAAATAGACATATGACAGGCTCTTCTAAAGGCATTGACAACTATTCTCCGTGTCCTAAAGGAGATACTATTAAAATAGCCAATAGTTCTTAAACACCTGTCTCTAGAACAGGTTATGTCGTTTGTACTCCTAATATTAAACTATCATCCGTGCTCCAACTCCCTGAGTTCCCTGTCAATCTTTTATCTGTTAGTGTCATCACCAAAGCTCTAAACTGTAAAATCGAGTTCTTCCCGATCATTATGTTTTTCAAGATCTTAAAACAGGGAAATAGACTGGCAGTTGTAGATTGCGTGATGACTTGTATATATTAGATGGAATTCAAAACTCTTGTCAAACCTTTTTTGGGGATAGTAAGGATGTCAACCAAAAAATGATACAACGGCACAAGGTTAGGACACCCATCATTCTTTGCTTTGAAGAAGTTATATCTCAATTTGTTTTCAAATTTGAATCTTTTTTATGTGATGTGTAGCATACTAGAAACTTTTATCCTGTGAGTGATAATAGAAGCACAACTCCGTTTATGACTATTTATTCTGATGTATGGGGTCCTACCCAAACTGTTTCTTTGTCTGGTAGTCAATTTGTTACTTTCATTGGTTGCTACACTAGGATGACTTAGGTATATTTATTAAAAGCCAAAAGTGACGTTTTCTCTTGTTTTCAGTCATTTCATAAAATGATTGGTACTCAATTTGATGCCAAAATAAAAATCTTAAGAACTGACAATGGCAGTGAATACATGGATAAAAGATTTGGTACTTATTTCAAGTCCAATGGGATAGTCCATCAGAGTAGTTGTCCTACCATTGGTGCACAAAATGAGGTTGCTGAAAGAAAAAAGAGGCATTTGTTAGAAGTAGCAAAATCTCTTATATTCACCATGCATCTACCAAAACCTTACGGGGGATGCTATTCTAGTGGCTGCCTATCTTATCAACAGAATACCACTTAAAACCCTCGATTTTCAAAGTCATTTATAAGCTTTAAAGGGTAAGAATGAATATGTTATTCCTCCAAAAGTGATTGGGTGTATTTGCTTTGTCCACACTAGGAATTTTGGGAAACTAGATCCTAGAGCTATAAAGAGTGTTTTATCGGGTATTCTCAAACACAGAAAGGTTACAAATGTTATCATCCTCCCTAAAGGAGATCTTTTGTTAGCATGGATGTTAGCTTTCGAGAATTTGAGCCCTCGGTATTACCTCATCACCTCTTCAGGGGGAGAGTAGTAAGGAGGAAAAGGTGATTCTACCTACTTCCATTATTGGACATCTTGATGATATCATCATAAGGGAAGGTGAATTGGAGAAAGAATTCAGGGGGAGACAATTGGGCGTTTGGATAGGCCTGATTTGAAAACTTACTCAAGGAGAAATAAAGCAAAATAAGTCATCATGCAATCTACTGAAGCTGAACCTTCTTCTAATTATGAGTTATCTATATTTCCTAATGAGTTAGGTATGCCTATTACTCACAGAGAAGGAGTCGGATCTTGCACCACCAAACACCCTTTTTCTAATTTTATCTCCTATAGTTCTTTGTATCCATCTTATAGAGCCTATGCCTTGTCTATTTCTTCTGTGTCTATTCCCTAGAATTGAAGAAAAAATTTGCAAATCCTAAATGGAATGCAAATGGGTCTCCATTATGAATGCACAAAAAAGATGGCTTGATTGAAAGATTCAAAGCAAGATTGGTGGCTAAGTGATTCACTCAAACTTATGGAGTGGATTATCAAAAGACATTTACCCATGTTGAAAAATGAACACTAACAGGATTATTTTATCTTGTGCAGCTAATCTTGATTGGGACTTACAATAGTTTGATGTGAAGAATACATTTATTCACAGAGACTTAGAAGAAGAGGTATATATAGAGATTCCTCCCGGACTTGATACTAAACAAAGTCAAGAAAAGGTGTGCAGACTGAAGAAAGCCCCTAGAGCAATGATCTCCTTCCTTCAGCTACTAACAAAGAAATGTTGATCATACTCTCTTCATAAGATATCAAAAAGGTAAACTCACTCCTCTCATAGTTTCTGTTGATGACATAGTAATGACAGAATATGATAGAGACAGATGACCCGATTGAAGAAGCTATTGGCACAAGAATTTGAGATCAAGAATCTAGGAAAATTGCAGCACTTCCTGGGAATTAAGGTTGCTAGATCATAAAGAGGAATCTTAATTTCTCAAACTAAAGTATAGTTTGGATCTCTTGAAAGAATCTTGTATGACAAGTTGCAAACCAGCAGAATCGCCCATTAAAAGTAATCACAAGCTACAAACAGGAGTTGGAGAGCCACTTTAGGAGAGGTAACAGAGGCTGGTTGGTAGAGTTGGAGAGCCTGTTTAGGAGAGGTAACAGAGGCTGGTTGGTAGACTCATTTATCTCTCTAATACTAGACCTGACAGCTGACATAGCCTATTCAGTCAGCTTGGTGAGTCAGTTCATACATGATCCCGAGATCCTCATATGCAAGTTGTCTTTCACATTTGCGGTATCTGACGTCTGCTCCACGCAAAAGTCTACTTTTCTCCAAACATGGTCACCTTCAGGTAGAAACCTATAGAGATGTGGATTAGGCTGGATCTTTAGATGATAAAAGATCTACCTCTGGTTATCATACACTCGTAGGAGGGAATTTGGTTACTTGGAGAAGCAAGAAGCAAAGTGTAGTTGCTAGATCAAGTGCGAAAACAGAATATAGAGCTATGGCCTGGGGTGTCTGGAACTCCTTTGGTTACTAAAGTTACTAGAGGAATTGAGACTCTCTTAAAAGTGGAAACTTTCCTTATATTGTGAGAATAGAGCTGTCATTGGCATATAATCTAGTCCAGCATGACTAAACAAAGCATGTTGAAATTGATCGACACTTCATCAAATAAAAAGTTATGAGTGGAGAGTGGTGTCTTGAACTTGTTTCATGTGTCACTAAAAAAGCAGCTAGCTGATGTGTTTACCAAGGGTCTCAACAAACTAACTTTTCATACACCGGTTTGCAAGTTGGGCATGTGCGACATCTTTACACCAACTTGAGGGAGAGTGTTGATTGCCTTAATTATTAGGACAAATTTGATTTAGTTGATTGGCTTAATTATTAGGAAAGATTTAATTCTGATTGAGATTTGATTTTATTCTGATTTTATTGTGATTTATTTCCCTACCTAAGATAGTCATCGGACCTAGTGTATAAATACATTTGCTTAGGGATGTAAGAAACACACATAAATACAAGAAGCCTTTTCTTATTCTTAAAATCTACACAAATTCCATAACTGAAGGCTACTCGAGTTGAACAGTTCTGTAAAGTTACAAAACTAACTATTGTTGCAAAACAGTTAATGCATCTATCAAGACACATCTCAAACATGATGATGAGTACTGAAACCATTATCTATTAACAGACACAATAACCCTATGAACCTACTATCAAAACGAATGTAGATGTTGCCCTAAGCATAGTAATTTGCTGAGGTACATTACATGCAATGAAAATCTAATTCATAACTTTATTGACCAAGACCTATTACATTGGATAGTCCTTTACCTTGTTGTCTATTCCTCGAAATGAGGTGGTATACGGGTTTTTGTCGTCAGCTTCATTAGTGTGATTATAAACAACATCTAAAATGACCTGTAGAATGAAAAGCCATGAGAAAGAGAAATCAATATCTTTAAATAGACAGTTGAAAAGGTAGAGGAGACATTATGGGTATGTGTAGCAAGCTCTTTAAAGACCAAGCTGATACAAGGCCAACCTCAATTCCAGCATCATGCAAGGCCTTGACCATTTGTTTGAACTCCCGAGAAGCACTGACGGGTCCCCCAGCACAACTTGCATATCGACTCATTGGAGCAAAAAAGTTTATTGTTGAGTAACCCCACGTATTGATCTAAAGTTAACATGAGTTCAAAAGTATTCAGACAAACCAAGAGCATTCTGCCCCTTTAATTAGCCATAGTAGTCAATGAAGAATTTGAATACATGCACATCAAATAGATACTCACAGCATCTTCTCATCAAGTTTCCAGCAATGAAGGTAGCATACAACAAAGTAGATGGGAAGAAGAAAAAGGACTATCGAAATAAAGTATTCATAAGTCAACAATTGAACTTTGCACTTTGACTAGGCGCAGTTATTATGGTCTAATCTTGGGCATTATGAGTTTGATGGGGACAGAAAGTGTAAACGGTTGCTCATTTGCTGTTAATACCTCAAATAAATGATAAAATTGATGCAGTTACTTCTAATATATATAGTAAAAGTTGTTGAGCTTATTTCAATCAGCCACTTTAAGAGTAGAGGTCACATTTGAAAGAATCTGCATTCTAGTGAATCATTGCTCAATAGAAGTGGAACACTAAGTCTCCTTTACCATTCAAAGCATTGGTATTCTACTGATGCGCTATGCCATAACAATGACAGAGTTGTGAACATCAGAGGAAGCACAACGAGCATGCTCCCATACAAAAACATTTAACAGGTTTTATGAGGAATTAACATGAATTTGCAAATTTTATACTGGCTGCCAAGCTACCTTGATCCTCCTCCTTTATCCGGGCTTGGGACCGGCAATGTGAGCAAGCTCACACCGGCAACAGGTATGAAAGAATAAATATCATAAAGTAGCTTCAGAAATCACTAGGAAAGAATAAGTCAAGGACAGTTATAAAGCATAAAGTAAGTTTACCATGTGATCTCTCGGATTAGGTCGCCTTTGAAACTCCAGTTCATCAAACTCAAAGACAGGCAATAATTCTACTGCATTAACACCAAGCTCCAGAAGATGTGGTATCTACACTTATAGATGAATGAATGTCAGATACCCAAAGGATTAAAATAAGTTTAAAACTTCTGTACCTGTTTGTCAAGCTGCTCAAAATCCAAAAGCACTTTTTTTTTCAACAAAATACTTTTTTCTTTTAAAGTTGAAGTGTTTGGCCAAGCTTTTAGAAGAAAAAAAAGTGCTTCTGAGGAGAAGCAAAAGCAGTTTTGGAGAAGCAAAAAAAAGTAGCTTCTCCCCAGAAACGCTTTTTTGAAAAGCACTTTTGAAAAAAATACATTTAGAACTACTTTTTAAAAGCTTGGCCAAACACTAATTGTTGCTTAGAAGTGTTTTTCAACTTAATTAGCCAAACATAAACTGCTTCTGGTCAAAAGTACTTTTGAGAAAAGCACTTTTGAAAGAAAAAAAACATTTTTCAAATAAGCTGATTTTTGAAGCTTGGCCAAACAGGCTATAATACATGATTGAAAGAATCAAAGACATCCAACATAAGAAAAAGGGCCAAAGAACATAACAACAATTTAACATTGAAACTTTAACTCGTAATATAACTTGTGGTACTGCTATTAAGGCAGATAAACCAAACTTTAACAACCAATCAAATGTTTGGTAAAAGTAAACAAACTCGTAGAAATTGTAAGTACCTTTTCAATCACACCAAGGTAGCTTCCCCGTTGATCTGGATCCAAACCACTTGATTCATCAGCAGTAAAAGCACGGACATTCATCTCATATATAACAAGATCTTTCTGCCAAAAGAAAAAGATATGCATTAAGAGTAAATGTATAGCAGATCTAAAGCATACAGCTCAATCTACCAAAGAAGCAACAACATTACTAAAGGAGAATAAGCTGAAACTCCTCTTACTTGAAATAACAAGACCAAGTGACAGAATCTGAGAACTTAATAACGACAGTTCTGTAATCTTAGTCATAGCTCATAAGTGAATTAGCTGAAGATACAAGAGAATTATCTTTTGATTTGCACAAGACAAGAAAGTCATTCAAGTAATTCTTCTCAACCTACCTCGGGTATATTTGGAAGCTTGTAACTTTCTCCCCAGTCAAAAGGCAAGGTATTGAAATCATAAGTTCCAAAAAAACTACATATTTTGTTGCTAACATCTCCAAAAGCTCGCCGACCTTCAATTAGTTTCGCGTAAGGATCAATCAAAACAATGCTATTGTCAAATCGATGCCCTTCATGCCAACTTTGAGGACCATCAATGCGATAACCATAGAGGACGTCGCCACGAGGCAACTCCTGCAGATAATGGAGAAAAGAAGATTACAAAGAGAAAAGGTAACAGAAAGGACAATAATAGCATAAGTCAATACTAACGACTACAAACATAGCAGCATAAACTGCAACCAAAATATAAACCGCGGAAAGGCCGGCTGATATACCCCCCAGTACAAGGTTCCTATAGTACAAAAACCTGTGAGACTATAGATTCATTCAAGGTCATTGAGATAATGAAATTGATAGGAAGACATTTGAGAACATGAAATTGATAGAAACTGGTGAATGTAAACTTGAAGATATTTGAGGATTTGAACGAGTTCGAAGTCCAATATAAGCAAAAATACTAGTGAAGTAATTGGAAAAGAAAATATAGAAAGATCATAACTGAGGATATTTATGTGGTAAGTAGCAAAGCTGTGTACAAAAAAGGCGCAAGAGAAATGGAAAAGATGGTGACACGAGTAGATAACTTTGCAGTTATCCTGATAGTTTACATTACTTCTCTTTCACCGTAACTAGTAGTCGTACCCGCACTATGCGCGGTCAATATTAAAAAAATATTAATTAAATTAAATTATGATCAGGCTTGTCTGATCCTATTAGATCGTATTGCTTTAATAAAATTAAATTGTCAACTTGTTTGTCAATACGATATACCCAATAATGAAATCTCTATTAAATCAAAGGTACTTATATAGTCGGTGAATAGCTTTTTTGTTCTATTTTTCTTTATTATATTAAATATATTTAGTATTCACTTTCTTTTTGTAATATATGAGAAGATATATAATTCATTAATATTGAAATATTCTTTTATTTTAAATTTTATTCTATTGTTCTTAATAATATTGTCTAAATTTTAGTGAATAAAATCTATGTTAAACTAACGGGACTTATATAGGTAGCGCATCGAATAACGTTTTTGTTATGTATTTTTCTTTATTAAATCTTTCAATATTTAATACTATTACATTGTAAATAGAAACTTTCATTAGCATAATACGTTATTTAATATTTTTCTCTTTAAGTTTTTTTTATTTCTTTATTTTCGTTTTTTATTTTCAAATAATTTTAGAACTCTAACTTAAATTACTCCCCAATTTGAATTGGTAATTTATTAATTTTTTAATTTTATTTTTTATATTTAAATTATTTTAAAACTCCAACTTGAAACTACTCCTCGATTTGAATGGGTAGTTTTTCTTCTCTTTTTTCGTTTTTTATAGCTTTTTTATTTAAAAATAATTAAAAAACTCCAACTTGAAACTACTCCCATCCAATTTGAACAGGTAGTTATTTTTTATATATATTTATATTTTCGTTTTTTTTATTATAGTAAATTATAAGATATCTAATTTTATTTTTAAATTATTTTTAAACCCCAACTTGAAACTACTCCTCGATTTGAATGGGCATTTTTTCTTCCCTTTTTTCGTTTTTTATAGATATTTTTTTTGCTTTTTTATTTTAAAATAATTTAAAAACTCCAACTTGAAACTACTCCTACCTAATTTGAATGGGTAGTTATTTTTTTATATATTTATATTTTCATTTTTTTATTATAGTTAGTTATAAGAAATCTATATTTATTAATTCAATTAAAGTAACCAATTAATATATAT
>MU694610.1:0-55729 GCA_026770625.1 Nicotiana glauca | reverse complement strand
ACCCACCCCCCCACCCCTCAAGCTAGGGCTACTGAAGATGTTCTTCAGTCCTAGCTTGGACACCAAATAGTAATGTTGAAATCGCCCAAGGCCCTTGGTTAGCTTGTTCTGCAGTAGGAACATAGACAGTACTGATCAGCCCTTGTTGAACCTTTTCTCTAATGAAATGGCAGTCAATATCAATGTGTTTCGTGCATTCATGAAAAACTGGATTCGCAGCAATTTGAATAGCGAATTGACTATCACAGTAGATGAGAACAGAAGAGGAATGAGGAATACCCAACTCCTTGAACAGACGAAGAATCCAAATCACCTCAGCTACAGTAGAAGCTAAACTCCTATACTCGGCCTTTGCTGAGCTGCGAGGGATGGTAATTGCTTCTTGGACTTCCAAGATATCAAAGAGCTACCAAACTTGACAAAATAGCCTGTGATTGACTTGCGTGTGTTGGGGCAAGCAGCCCAATCTGCATCACAAAAGGCTAAAAGGGAATCTGAGCAGGTAGCACTTAATAACACACCCATGCCATGACAAGACTTGACATATCTCACGACCCTCGTAGCAGCATCCATATGGGAAGACTTGGGTTTATGCATGAATTGACTCAAACACTGCACAGCAAATTAAATGTCAGGACGAGTGATAGTTAAGTAGAGTAATTTCCCAGCAATCGTTGATACGGCCCAGGATCAGGAAGAATAGAATCACCAGCAGAGTTTGTATGAGCATCAAACTAAGTGGTAGTCAATCTGAGGTTAAGCTCCATAGGAGAGTGGACAGACTTTGACCCTGCTAATCCCAAATCAGAGATCAACTCCAAGGCATACTAGCGTTGATACAACAAGATTCCCTGGTCAATCCTAGCAAACTCAATGCCCAAGAAAAATTTAAGCTCACCAAGATCTTTAACCTTAAAACTGGATTGTAAATCATCCTTAGTCTGTTGTATAAGCAATATATCATCACTTGTGATCAACAAGTCTCTCCTGAGCCGAGGGTCGATTGGAAACAGGCTCTCTGCGCTTTCGGGTAGGGATAAGGCCTGGATACGTATTACCCTCCCCAGACCCCACTTTGTGAGAATATACTGGGTAGTAGTTGTTGTTGTTGTTGTGATCAACAAGTCATCAACATAGACTAGAACCACCACCAACTTTTCTCCCACTCGCTTGATGAACAAGTAGGTGGCTCTGTGTGAAACCAGAATTCTGCAATGCTATTGTTAATTTGATATTCCACTGTCTGGAAGCCTGCTTAAGCAGTATACACACTAAGGACTTATCAGTGGAATCACTGAACCCCTGTGGAACAATCATATACACTTCTTCAAAGAGATCACCTTGCAAGAATGCATTGTACACATCGATTTGATGGATGGTCCAATGCCTTGTAGCTGCTATGGAAAGCACACTACTGACAGTCACCATTTTCACCACAGGTGAAAATGTCTCTTGGTAGTCTAAGCCTTCTTTCTGGTTGTATCCTTTTGCCACAAGTCTAGCTTTGAATCTCTCAACTTCCCCAGTAGCCTTGTATTTAATCTTATATACCCATTTACATCCAATAGCTTTCTTACCCTTAGGTAATGGGACAAGAGCCCGTGTGTAATTGTCTTCTAAAGCCTTGATTTCAGACTTCATGGCTTCTACCCAGCTCTTATCTTTAACTGCTTCTTGGTAGGTCACCGGTTCTACTTCAATAGAGAATTGGGACAAATAACTTTGATATTTAGGTGCAAGATGATCATAGGTGAGCACCTCAGAAAGTGGATATTTGCAGCAGCCTGCAGACTTTCCTTTGGTAGGTTGAACATAATCCTGCAGCCAGATGGGAGGTTTAGACACTCTCCTGATCTTCTAATATCCTGCCCAAGTATGGGTGGATTACAATTGGGCACTGGAACATCAATAGTGGAATCAGCAACTGTAGAAGCACCATCAGGATTTGAGGAAGGTGCAATATCTGTGGAGCATGAAATCTCAGGTAAAGATGGAGAACATAGAGCTGATTGTGTGCAAGGTTCCTTGTGTGGCATCTGAACAACCATAGGAGCTGAATCTGTAATAACATCCTGTCTAGGAATAGCAGTAGAATCAAGAAATAGATCTGATGAAGCAATGTCCAATGATTAGAATGGAAACACATCTTCATAAAATACTACATCCCTGCTAATGAAGAAGACGTTGTGTTCCAAGTCCAATAGCCTGTAACCCTTCTGATGTGCTGCATATCCCAACAGAACAGATCTCACATCCCTTGGCTCAAACTTGTCATGCTTGATCAAGTTTGTTGCAAAGCACAGGCATCCTAGCACTCTCAAATGGGTAATAGAAGGTTGTTTCCCATGTAGCATTTCACAAGGGGATTTACCTACAAGAATTAAGGAGGGTATCCTCTTGATAATGTAGAATGTTGTGTCAATGCAATGGCCCCAGTATCGAACAGGCAAATGTCCCTGAAATCTAATAGCTCTGGCCGCCTCAAGTATGTGCCTGTCTTCGTTCAACTACCCCATTTTGCTGAGGAGTGTAAAGGCAAAAACTCTGGTGTACAATGCCATGCAATTGAAATAAGTCCTTGCAGGAATGATTAACTCTCCTCCATGATCCGACCTAAACACCTTAATAGGCTTACCATACTGTGTATTGACAAAAGCAATAAAGTTTTTGAGTAAAAACATTACATCAGATTTTAGTCGCATAAGAAACACCCAAATCATCTAGTGCAATCATCCACCAAAGTACGGAAAAATCTCATGCCATTATGAGTAGGAACTTTATAAGGACCCAAACATCCATATGTATCAAGTCAAAACTAGATAAGCTTCTACTCTTACTAAGTGGAAATGGTACTCTAGTTTGTCTTGCTAGTGGACATATCTCACACTTATTCAATTGATTGTTATAAGAGAAATTGGTATTATTCAGTAGGCTAGGAAATTTCCTAAGAACTTTGCATTGGAACATGTCTTGTTCGCTTATGCCATAAGTCTGCACCTGCTCCACTAGTTGCTGCAAAGGCTCGATTCACTTTTCCTCCAACTAATGTAGACAAAACATATAGTCCTTCCTCCTCCTTACCAATCCCCTTCACCTTCTCAGACAAAAGGTCCTTGTAATGACCCGACCGGTCGTTTTGAGATCTAGCACATTGTTCAGCAGTCTGAGGCCATGAACAGCCTCATTTCAGGTATTATGACTTGTACGCGTGGTTGGAATTAAGTTTCGGGAAATTCAGAGTTAATTT
The DNA here is from genome assembly GCA_026770625.1 of Nicotiana glauca. Lineage (NCBI taxonomy): Eukaryota > Viridiplantae > Streptophyta > Magnoliopsida > Solanales > Solanaceae > Nicotiana > Nicotiana glauca. Next base: position 52,482 of record MU694610.1, on the reverse strand, counting down.
GGAAAGAGAATTCTCATTTCGGAAGCTTAAAGTTGAAAGAATTAACAATGATTGGAATTTTGAGTAAACGACCTCGGAATCGGGATCTGAAGGTTCCAGCAGGTTCATATGATGATTTCGGACTTGGAAGTATGCTTGGATCGGGTTTTGGAAGACCCGGGAGCGTATTGGGGCCTATTGTGGAAAGTAGCATTTTCAAAGAAATTTCATAAGTTTGGGTTGAAGTACATTTAAGTGATATCGATGTCCGTTTGGGATTCCGAGTCTGGGAGCAGCTCCGTATGGCTACTCTGGAGTTGGGAGCGCGATCGGAAGTGAATTTGGAGGTCCGTAGGTCATTTTGGAGCCATTTGGCTAAAGATAGAAATTTGAAGGTTTTTGAGAAGTTTGACCGGAAGTGAACTTTTTGATATCGGGGTCGGAATCCTATTCCAAAAGTTGGAGTAGGTCCGTAATGTCGAATATGACTTGTGTGCAAAATTTGAGGTCAATCGGACGTGATTTGATAGGTTTAAGCATCGAATGTAAAAGTTGGAAGTTCTAAAGTTCATAAAGCTTGGATTGGGGGTTGATTCATGATTTTAGCGTTGTTTGATGTGATTTGAGGCCTCGAGCAAGTCCGTAATGTGTTTTGGAACTGGTTGGTGTGATTGGTCGGGGTCCCGGGGGCCTTGGGTGTGTTTCGGGTTGTATCGCGCTCTTATTGCGCCATATTAAGCAAATAAGCTCCAAATTAAGTTTTTATTGAGCCATTAGATCTGTATCGTAATTTCGGAGCCATAGCAAAAAGAATTGTCGAATTTGGACATCGTATGAGGGAGTTATGCTCATTTCCGTGTCGAGAAAAGTGTTGGTTGCTGTCATAACCGCAGATGCAGGACTGCAGATGCAGGACTGCAGATGCAGGACTGCAGATGCAGGACTGCAGATGCGGTCAAGTTTCCGCAGATGCGGAAACTGCTGGAGGCGGAGAGGTTTCTTTAAAAATCAAAGTTTGGCTCATTTTCACTTCATTTCTTCCATGGGAGTCGATTTTGGAGCAACTTTGGAGTGTCATTTTCATCACCAAGCATGAGGTAAGTGATTTCTACTAGTTTTGAGTATATACAAGGTTTATATATGGATTTAGACTTGGGAAATTGTAGAAAACTTGAGGTTTGAGGGAAAACCTCGAAAACTAGTATTCTTGAATTTTGACCACGATTTTGGGTATGGAATTTAGAGAAAATCATATATTTGAGTTCGTGAGGCTATGGGTAAACTTTGTCTTTGAAAAATTTCGGATTCCAGGCACGTGGGCCTGAGGGCATTTTTGTCAACTTTTCGATCGGGGTTGGGAATTGCTATAAATTGGATTGTAATGAGTAATTGAGCATATATTAATGGATTTGTATAATCATTGGCTAGTTTGGGAGTGTTGTGTGTCGATTTAAGTCTTCGGAGGAGCGTGGAATGCCGGTTATGGATCTTAGAAGCGAGGTGAGTCTCCTTTCTAACCTTGTAAGAGGGAATTGTCTCCATAAGTGAATTAATTGGTTATGTGCTCCTATTTGTGGAGACTACGTACACACGAGGTGACGAGAGTCCGTGCGTAGCTACTATTATGCTACTGTCCGGGTAGCATAGGACCCAAAAGCATGCTATACTTGGATTAATTGTAAACCTATTGACAGCTCGAATTGCTTAAACCACATCGAATTAATAAATAAAGTTAAAAAAAGGATTAAACTTCTTTTCTTAAATTGTTAAAAGAGAAAATGGCTTTTATTTGAATAAATATTCCCTGATAAATTCTTAATTTGTTATCTGAGCATGTATTTCTATGTGTACCTGCGTCGCATGCATGATTCGCGAGCAGGGTAATTGTTTAATTTATGTTGACCGCATCGCATGGATAGTTCGCGAGCAGGGTAATAGATGCATCTATGGTTCGCGTCATTCGACACTCGGCAGCGCACAGTTTATTTTCTATTGGAGCGGGCCGTACGCCTCGGCATGATTTGTGCATGCTTGTATTGTTTGCCTTGAAACTTATTAAAGTTGTTATAGCCTCTTTCCGGCTTGAGAATAATTGTATAAATGATAAAAAGGAATTTGAAAATTTCCTATAAAGGAAAAATTGTTTATTTGCTTCAATCTATCAAATTATATCATGTTTATAAATCTGCGATTTAACATATTATTGATATCATTATGGACCACTAGAAAGTGTCGAAGTCGACCATCTCGTCTCTACTTCTTCGAGATTAGACGGGATACCCATTGAGTACACGTTGTTTTCATACTCATACTACACTTTTGTGCATTTTGTTGCACAGGCATATGCATCTCTAGTGGCCTACTGGGCGTAGCAGCACGGATGACACGGAGACTTAGGTGAGCTACACTTCTCGAGACGATCCGCAGCCAGCAGAGTCTCTTTCAGTTTTCTGTATTTATTTCTGTCCAATATTGTATTCCGGACGATTGTTATATTACATTATTTCTTAGAAATTGCTCATGCACTCGTGACACCGGGTTCTGGGAGGATTTTTAGATTATTAAATGTTATGTTTTGTTAAAGACTTCGCGGTTAATTCTGTAAATTTTATTATTCGTTATTTAATATATAAAGAAAAATAATTTTAGACAATACAAAAATTGGAAGTTAATTAAGTATTTTGGTTGGCTTGCCTGACAGTGGTGTCCGGCGCCACCACGACCCTCGGTGGATTTTGGGTCGTGACAGTCCTAAAATACAAAACATTGTGGAAAGAATGTGACGCAGCATTTCAAGTCCTTTGTCATCTTAGATACTGACAAAAGATTGAACTTGAAAGCTGGAACACAAAGAACATCCTTAAGAGTATCACCTCTTGTGAGTTGGCATTCTCCCATGTGTGAAATTGTGGCTGAATCTCCAGTAGGCAATTGAATTTGTCCTGTGCTTCCTACTGATTGTTTATTATGTAGTAAGTCTTTAAGACCAGTCATATGATTCGTAGCACCAGTATATACAATCCATTTGCAAAGTACCATATTTTCATATAATTCTACATTGCCACAAAAGCATACCTGACATGTGAGCACGGGCATCTCCAATAGAATTCTTGTTCAATAGTTGTAAAAGTTGATTGTACTGGTCTTGTGTGAAGAACTGGTCATGTGTGAAGAACTGGCTGGAACTATTGCATTGCTTGTCTGTCGATTAGGAATTTGTGTGGTCTAAGGCTATTCACTCAATAAGGCAGCATTTGCTTTTCCCTTTGGCTTGAAATCTGGAGGATAACCCACGATCTTGTAGCATTTATCCTTCAAGTGTTCGGTTTATTACAAAAATCACATTTCATTAGTTTATAGCAATCTTTTCGAGTATGTCCTTTTAGGTGACAAAAGTCACACTCCAAACTATAATTTCTTCTTTGTTTGTTTCCTGATTGTGCAGTAAATAGAGCAATAGGCTCAATGTTCCCTGCATTTCCATAATTGGTACCAGTGATCATCCGCCTACTTTCATCTTGAACTATCATGGCATATGCTTTGTTGATAGACGGCAAGGTAGGCATTAAGAGGATCTAACTTCTAGCTTGTTCAAAGCTATCACTTAATCCCATGAGAAATTGTAACAGACGTTGATATTCTAACTGCTCAACATACTTTGCTGCCGGAGGTGGTGGTAAAATAGAATCATACTCTGCCCCCAAATCTCTGAGCTTTGTAAAATAAGTAGAAACAGAACAAATTCATTGAGTCATAGTGAAGATCTCCTTGTGCAGATAGTATAATTAATCTCGATCCATTTACTTCATCAAAACGTTCCTTGAACGCAGCCTACATTGTACGAGCATTAGATGAAAAAAGTACTCCAGCTATCAAATCCTTACTAAAATTGCTCATTAACCACGAGGTCACAATTGCGTTGCATCGATCCCACTGGTGTGCTAAATCAGATCCAAAATCCTCTTTTGAAGTCGATCCATCGACTAGACACAGTTTATTTTTTCCTAACAAGGCGACCTTCATAGCCCGACTCCAGAGAGTATAATTCTCCATTCCAGTTAGTATAAGCCCTACCGACATGGATCAGGTCCATCGGAAGGATGTAGATATAGCGGGTGATTATGATCGAGAATCGTGGATCCTCCGGCTGTATTGACTCTGTCATTCATAGTAGTGCTTGATTCTTCAGAGATCGCCATGAATTAGGTCAAATCAAAGTGCCAAAAAAACTGCAATTGCTCAAAATTAGGGTTCTAAAGAGAACGAAAATGAGCGAATTCCTTCGAATTTTCCTTAATTGCTCGAAAATTCCTTAGAATCACTCGATTAACTACTCTGGCACCGTGTTAAATTCTCATGATTGAGCTTAAAGAATGATTGAATTCAGAGAAGAGAAGAAGCACCTTGAGAGAAGAAGAGCAGAGAATGAAATTTTCTTCTTCAATATTTCTGACTTACAATGTACAGTACTATTTAACTACCTTCTACAATGATCAACTAACTAGTGTCAACTCATATATAGTTGTACAAGTATCAGACTAATGGACTACCTACAATTATAACGACCTAACTATGGTTAAGAACACATGTGAACTAAGGCACTGCTTGCGTGGATATTTCCTTTACATTGGATAGCCCAATGTACATAAATCTCATTTCCATGTCTACACAGGAACTAAGATCAATTTAAAACATCTAAAACTTGATAGGTGATAAATTGGAGAACCACCATTAGATCTTTCAACATTATTCATTAAACAAATGACATCTTTAATTCCTAACAGCAAAGACATGCGTAAATAAGCACATAAAAGTATTAGTCTTTTAGCAAACAAGGAATTCAAATTCCCCAAGCAACAATGTACACACATACACATATAAGGAGAGAAATGCAAGTACCTCGATCACACGCTGCTCTTCAGCACGACGAGCATAGACCTTAGCAGGTCTAATCTTGTGGTGCTCCCTTGTCTAACTAAAGCCAAGAGACACTATGTCACTGACTTTTCAACAATCACCTTTGTCTTCTCCCAAAATTTCAAAAAATTTAAACTTGTGACACCATAATCTTAAATATAACAATAAGAAACGGTATCCTACCTTACTGAAACTATTCTGCCCGAACAATTCAGCGGGAGGTCTTTTACTCGAGTTCAATCTGCCACCAAAAGGGTAAAAAAGAGTGACTTTGTCTACTACTGCACGGAAATAATTGCAACAACTGGAAAATCTCTGAAAAAACAATTACCCTATGATGGAGGACGTACGATATGGAGCAATAAAAAAGCGGTTGAAATTATTGGATGAAAGCTGAGGAGCAGGAAGTATCGCCACCACGGGCGATGCCGTCATCTTTATTTTCCAGAAAGAACTAAATTGTGAAATTAAGGAGAGTGAAAGTGTGAAGATTGGATTGCGCGATTGCTCGGATTTTTTGTTGGATATTCAAGAGCGGCATGGTTGGAAGGAAGCGGTGAGAGGGTCATTCTTGGTCTGCCACGTGAAAAGGTTGTACGTGAACGGCCCGCATCTCCCTCTTCATAAATATCTCACGTGGGCTACTGTGGCGCGAGTGCGTGGGTACGCTACACTAACTTTGATTCTCCCAAAAAATGCTCCCTGCGTTTCAATTTAATTTACGTGGACTTCGTTTACCCGAGTACGGAGTTTAAGAAAAAATAAAAAATTTTGTAATTTGTAGTCCTAAACAAGTCAAAAAAGGGCCCAGGGTATTTGTGTGGTTATAAAAGTTTCTCATTAAGGGTAGAATTGTAAGTTCAAGCTAAATTGTTTCCAGATTTAGAAAGGGTTCATTCTTTTTGGAACGGACCAAAAAGTAAATAGGTTCACATAAACTAGAACGGAGGGAGTATAATTTAACGGCATCACAATCTGAAAACTAAGAGCCTTGTTTTAAGCATTTTTAAGTCATTTTATAGTGTTTGGATAAAGTAAAAAATATTTTTAAGCAACTGTTTTTAAGTTAAAATGACAAAATAAGTCAAAAGTCAAATGTTCGAATTCCTAACCTATGACTTAAAAGCTATTTTGGCTTAAAAATCACTTAAAACAAGCTCATCCAAACAAGCTCTAATTCTTACCCCAAAAAAAACTATAGCGGGAGCTTCCCTCTCTTCTCATACTCATCTTCGTTTTTTTTCATAATTAATGAATTTTGGTTTTGATCACTGTATACGGTCAACATTGAGCCTATTTGATCGAAACAAAGGAGTTACATCGGGGGTAACCTAGTAATGAATCATATCTGAGCTCGAAGACGATGCATCGAGTCCAAAGCTCGAAATGTCCATCCAGACAGAGGCCAGGAGCAATTGAGACTAAGTAAGACCGGCTTCGAGTGAAATGCAATAACAGAAAGGCGAGATATCCGTAACCGATCGGAGGTCATGGCGGAAATCTCAGAGCAGATCAAATCAAGGGTGGTTATTTGTATCCATCATGGGATTTACTTCCATAATTAGAATTGTACCACAATTAAGATTCCTCTAACATATAAAGAGTGGTCTTCATCATTTGTAAACACCTTAGATTCATACATATCAAAGCAATATAATATTTCTCTATTGTTCGTCAATTTATTGATCTTTAATTGTTCTTGCTTTACTACTCTCGAGGGTCCATTAGCTCGAGGACGATGTTCAAACATCGGTTTGTTTTATACTTGTATACGGTCAAAATCAAGGAGCTCGATTTCGGAGCTTTAAATTGGGCTATGAGTCCGAGTCCAGGCAACTCAAAGTGGAGGTCAGACCCGGCTGAGGGACACCTACCTCGAGGAAGCTTATCGAAAGCCTGGAACGACCTACATCGAGGGCAGAACAATCTCGAAGTCAATCAAGAAAGAGCGATAATTTCTCAAGGACACATGGGTCAGGGCATAAATTAAAGGATAAGATTTCTACAAAATGGTACAGGCCCGTACTAGGTTAATATACACATGCACCAATAGAATTCTTTACTGCAATTAGGAATGTACTATATTGAGGTTTTCTCCTCTTATATAAAGGAGACCCCAATCATTTTGTAAGGCTATCTCACATTATTCACTGCAATAGAATATTCTATTCCACTCTTGTTTAAAATGATCAACAATTATTCTTCAGCTTTATTGCCTTTATTTTATTGTTCTTAGTTGACCTCGAGGTTCCTGGGATAACCAAGCTCGAGGCCCCTATAGCTCCAACAACAGTGATTTGGTTCATCATTTCTTCTTACTTAAGCTCAATATTACTTGTATAATCACTAGTATTAGAATATACCACTTATCTTTAAAACCATAAATTATCTTTAATTGTTACTCACATTTTTTTAGGCAAATAATACTCACTTATCTCTAAATCAATCAATTGGTATTAAGTGAAATCATGTATCCATGAAACCTCATTACAAATTTAATTGTTACTCGATTTTAGGGTAAATAGTTTGATGCCCACTGAAGGGCTAAGGATAATAGTGATTGCTTAATATTTTAGCGTTCATAACACACATTACTTTTACACTTGTTCTTGTGAGTATTTTTTATTTAAGGAATCAACATGTCAAACTCTTAAGCAGTACCGACTCACACTGACATTGGCCTTGGTCTTCATGGCGAAAACGAGCATGTAGTCGCCCCGAAAAACGGAGTACCTCCAATCAATCCCGACGCACCACATGTCGTGGTTCTAGTTGATGTCAATTCTCATGTCGCCATTAGTGGAGATTTAGGCGTTGGCCCTGAAAATAGCATCCGTAGAGACGTCCGAGCAGCCGATTGGAACACATAAAATGGTGAAGAAGGCGGAATTAGCCTTCGAATGATATTTGACATGTTAAAACTTAGCAGGCCACGATAGCGCAACTTCAAAATCAGAATCGAGCCCCAAGCAGAATCGAACTCGATACATCACCGAAAATTTCTCAAAGGGTCAAACCCGTGCAGGAAAATTGAACGATAATGGATCGAGAACTGATCCCGCATCATAAAAATGCTCGAGGAGCTGACTAAACGGATAAAATCAGGTGAAAAGAAAATCGAGGCTAATGAAAAAATGTAGAAAAGTACAACTCACGAGTTGACCAAATACCGGGGGCACCCTCGATCCTAAAGGGTTTGGATTCGAAGAAGTTCATGCAGAAGCCTTTTCCTAAAAGTGCGGCTCTAAAGCCCATTCCTAAGAAATTTTGTATGCCAAACATCCCCGAGTACAACGAGACCACCGATCCTAATGAATACATCACATTCGTACACATGCAGAATAAAGGGAAATGACTTAGAAACTGATGAGATTGAATCCGTTTTGTTGAAAAAATTTGTAGAAACTTTATCAAATGGGCAATGATATGGTACCACAATTTGCCGCCCAATTCCATCGATTCTTTTGTCATGCCCGTTGATTCGTTCGTAAATGCGCACGCCGAAGCAATAAAGGTCGCGACCAGAAAGTCGGACCTCTTCAAAGTGAGACAGAAGGATAACGAAATTCTAAGGGAGTTCGTATCTTGATTTCAGATGGAACGCATGGACCTACCCCCGTTACGGATGATTGGGTTGTCCAAGCCTTTACTCAGGCTTTGAATGAGCAAAGTTCGATAGCATCATGTCAATTAAAGCAGAATTTGATAGAATATCCAGCGGTGACCTGGCCGATGTTCATAATTGGTACTAATCGAAGATCAGGGTCGAGGATGACTAGTTGAGAGCTCCATCCGGTTCCGTTTACCCAAACAGGTCCGAAGACAGGATTCAAAGGGACATCGGCGGAGAATCCCGATCAAATAGAGATCGATACAAACCATATAACACAGATCAAAGGAACAACGGACCAGGACGTAATCTCATTCGAAATGATCGAAGGAATGATCGAGGTTAAAATTCTCGAGGGCTCATGAGTAAGAATGGCTTCGATAAACACACGAGCCTAAGGAAGCACCACAGTTATCGGAATACAACTTCGGTTTTGATGCTTCAGGTATTGTGTCAGCCATTGGGTGAATCAAGGAAACTAAATGGCCCAGACCCCTGCAAATCGATTCAACTCAAAGGAATCTGAATCAAATGTGCAAGTACCATGGAACCTATGGTCACAGAACCGAGGATTGCAAACAATTATGGGAGGAGATAGCTTGTTTATTCAACGAAAGTCATCTTCGAGAGTTCTTGGGTGACCGAGCGAAAAAATTGCTTCATAGATAGGGATACAAAAAGGAAAAACGAACAGGAGGAACCACAACACGTGATTCATATGATTGTCGGTGGGGTCGATATCCCTTAGGGTCCGATATTTAAACGCACTAAAGTCACAATCACAAGAGAGAAGCATACTCGGGACCCCCACAAACAAGTACCACTTTGGATTTTGACCATCACTTTGTCTCCTACTTGGTATTCAATAAAGCGACGATTCAGATTAGCATGCCTCTTCATCCGCTTTTAAGCTTTGACAAGATAGCTCCGCACTATTGTCATGCCCCAACCTTGGGAGGTGCGACTGGCGCTCAATCAAGTTAACCTAACCGAGCAATCCTTTTTAGACACTTTCTACCCAACTTACTATGATCAAGAAATCATGCTTTCATTTATTTAGAGAGTAGGAAAGATCGTACATATAACATTGCTAGTTCATTTTATATTACAACCCTTAAACCATAGTTATGTTTCAGAAATTTCATACAGTTACAGTTCAGAAGAACAAGAGTTTAGACTTACAACATAGTCCAGTGACCCATCCAATGATCGTACATAAACCACATAAACGTCTACGGAGCCTCTAAAGATACAAAAGACAGTAATGATAATGCCGGCAATAAGGTCCCGGCTATACCTCAAACAAGTGGTAATTTATAACAAAAGATATATTGCATAACCCCTGGAAGAAGACGGGCTCCCCAATATAGCTAAGAGGAGGATGATTCGCTACCTAAAGTCGGTGCTAGTATGTATAACTAAACACCATCTCATTAGAAAGAACATCTATACAAGAATAAAGAAATATCAACAAAAGTTTTAAACAATCACCACATCATCAAATAAAAAGAATCACATAGCCTTCACTTAACTTTCATAACTTTAGGTTGGGACATTTAATATTGTTCCATCATCATCCACAATACCACTGCTTTCTTGTACGGAGTCCGATCACAGCCCGATAGGCTAAGCTGCCTCATTTGAGACATATACCTCAATCACAATTTCATTCTCACTTTCCGATTTCAATATCAATATAATACCACCATGTGTGCAACATGGCGTACGATCACGGTCCGATTAGCTAAGCCGTCTTACCAAGACGTTTCCCTTTTCCATCAATCATCTCACTTCAATTTTTGTTTCACATATATCAGGTCATCGACACTTGGGGCCACAATTATCACACCATACTTGGCATTAGGCCAAATTTCATAACTCAAATTTCACATCATTTCCACTTTCAACATTGACCTTGCAATTTAAGACAATGGGAACATACGAGAGCAATTCAGGTTGTAAGCATAGAGAGGATTTCACATAGTTTGGCATTATAACCACAATTTAAACTTGACTTGAAATTTAGGCAGTTTAGTACATAGTTCACAAACCTTCACACGTCCTTAATTTTCCAAGAATAGCATATTGAACACATTGAGACACACCTTTCACATATATTCTTGCAACACCAATTCATTTGAAATAACAAGTACTACATCGATCAAATTTCGGGCTTACAACAATTGCATGGACACCAAGGGAGCTCAATTTCTAAGAAGAGAGGTTTTTAGCCATACATACCTCAATAGAGCTTTCCTTAAATTCTTAAATAATTCTGGAACTCTTAGAAACTTTGATCTATTTTAAGAGAATTACAAGTTGAACCAAAAATTAGAGAGATAATCAAGATTCTAGCTCATTTGAGCACGTTATCAAGCACTAAGCGTGCATTATGATTTTAAGACCTTTTTGTGAGAGATTCATCATCCTATACCCCCATTTGTTATATATTAGCTCACAATCTCCCCATACCCTCTTATCATACATGAATGCGAGATAATCAAACCTTATACCCATGAACCCACTTGTTAATTACTTATTTTAATAGGAATTTCGAAATCAAAGGTTAGGGCACAAGTTCTTACCTCTTAGGATGAAGGCTTAGTAACTTTACTTGATAATCTTCAAAGATTTGGGCAAGGATTGAATAGTGACTTGGTGAGGATCACTTCTCCCTCTAGAACTCTTTCTCTCGCTCTAAATGTAGTAGAAAATAACAAAAAAGTTCTAATGGGGGTGATTTTAATGGAATGGGGTCGGGTTTTAAAAGTTAGAAAATAGGAGCCTCGACTCAATCTGCGGTCGCATATGCGACCTTATAACTGATATGCGGCCCCCAAAAGGGACCGCAACAGCAGCTCTCAAGACTTGAATATTCTGCCCAGGTATGCAACCAATATGCAGTCCGCATACTTTTCTGCGGTCGCATAATGCACCGTAGAACTACCCTTCGCAAATCCTAAGAAGGTTATGCGACAACTATGCAGCTCGCGTATCGATTAAGTGATCGCATAATTGGCCGCATAGTTTTCCTTAAAATTAGCCAACATTGTAACTCACTCTGTGGCAGCTATGCGGCCCGTATTGCTATTATGCAGCCGCGTAATGTGCCGCAGAAATGCGCTCTTCTGAAAAACATTTTTTCCTTAACTTTTAATGCACTGATCAATCCAAAAGGTCCAAACCGTGGTTCACAAGCTCGCCCCAAAGAATTTTATAAATTCTAACACATATTCTTAACTTTGCACTATGAGATTTTGGGTTTTTGAGTAAAAATTTCACGGGGCCTTACATCCTCCCCCACTTAAGATCATTCATCCTCGAATGAGGAACAGGGTTCACTTATCAGCACCTTATGCAACTTCAGTTTCACACCACATACCAACAGCCCCCAAATTTGGCTAACTCATTAGATTTCCAAATTTTTTGCTAGAGTTTCCTTTGTATCTAGGCCTATCCACCTGCCACAAAGTCCCATAAACATATCCGAACAACATATACACAATTTATTGACATGACATAACTCATAACCACACCAACTACGGGCCCATAGGCTATATATAATCAAAACGGGATAGTTTTACATAGACTAATCAAGTGATACTAAGTTCATGTGAACCAAATTCATAGAAGATATTACATGGATATGCAAGCAAATATGGGTACTTCTTTTTGATTTCTTCCTCGGTTTCCCAAATGGCTTCTTCAACCTACTGGTTTCGCCATAACACTTTCACGGAGGCAATTTATTTATTTCTCAACTTCCGGACTTGCCTGTCGAGAATGACAACTGGAATTTCTTCATATGACAATTCTTTATTAATCTCAACAGTTCCAACCAGCACAATAGTTAACGGGTCTCCCACTACCTTATTTAACATAGGCACATGGAAGACTAGGTGTACCAATGACATCTCGGGTAGTAGCTCGAGCTTGTATGCCACCTGACTGATCCTCTGAATGATTCTATACGGCTCGACATACCTCAGACTCAATTTTCCTTTCTTTCCAAACCGCATGATACCCTTCATAGGGAAACCTTCAAAAATACCCAATTATCTTCTTTGAACTGTAAATCTCTGCGATGAATGTTTGAATAAGACTTTTGGCAACTTTGAGCAGTTTTTAACCTCTCCTTAATAATATTGATAATCTTCATTGCCTGATGCACAAGGTCCGGCCCTATCAATTCAGCTTCTCCAACTTCGAACCACCCAATGGGAGACCTATATCTTTTACCGTACAATGCCTTGAATGGTACCATCTGGATACTAGCATTGAAGTTGTTGCTATAAGCAAAATCTATGAGTGGAAAATGATCATCCCAGCTATATTTGAAATCAAGAACACAAGCTCACAACATGTCCTCAAGTGTCTGAATAGTCCGCTCTCCTTGCCCGTCGGTCTGAGGATGAAAAGTTGTACTAAGATTTTCCTGCATACCCAAGCCTTGCTAAAATTTATTCCAAAAGTTGGCCGTGAACTGAGCCCCTCGATCTGAAATGATCGAGACTGGAGTGCCATGCAACCTAACTATTTCTTTGATATACAACTAAGCATAATATTCTGTTGTGTCGGTATATTTGACTGGCAAGAAGTGTGCTGATTTCGTGAGTCGATCCATGATTACCCAAATTGAATCGTACTCGCGCGGAGTGCACGATAACCCTACCAAAAAATACATATTGATCATTTCCCATTTCCAAATTGGAATCTCTATGCTTTGAGCCAATCCACCTGGCCTTTGATGTTCGGCCTTCACTTGCTGACAGTCTGAACATTTTGCCACAAAGTCTGCCACATCCCTTTTCATGTTGTTCCACCAATAAACTTCCTTGAGGTCATGATACATTTTTGTAGAACCAGGGTGTACGGAATACCTGGAAGTGTGAGCTTCAGCCATGATCCTTTCTCGAAGATCGTCAATATCAGGAACACATAGGCGGCCTTGGTATCGTAGGGTACCATTATCCATGCTGAAGGAAAAAGCTGTGGTCTTGTTTATGAATCCCCTCCTTCAGTTGTGCTAACAATGGATCGTTGAATTGTTTCTCTTTCACTTCTGCCACAAGTGATAATTCAAATCTATTCTGTAGGATTACTCCTCCTTCGTTAGAGTCCGCAAGGCGAACCCTCAAACTAGCCCATTGGTGAACCTCTCTGGCCAACGACCTTTGATATGCCTTCAAATGAGCCAAACTTCCCATAGATTTACGGCTAAGAGCATCCGCCACAACATTGGCCTTTCCCGGGTGATAGAGAATATTGATATCATAGTCATTGAGTAACTCAAGCCATCTTCTCTATGTCAGATTCAACTCCTTTTGTTTGAAAATATATTGAAGGCTCGTGTGTTCCATAAATACATCCACATGGATCCCATACAAATAATGTCGCCAAATCTTTAGTGCAAACACCACTACCGCAAGCTCTAAGTCGTGGGTTGGATAGTTCTTTTCATGATTCTCGAGTTTCCTAGAAGCATAAGCTATAACCTTGACATATTGCATTAACACACACCCAAGCCTAACCCTCAAATTATAGCAATACACCACAAATCCCTCTGTACCATCTAGCAGTGTCAATACCGGTGTTGTAGTCAATCTTGATTTTAATTCCTGGAAGCTCCTTTCACAAGCATCGAACCACTGGAACTTAACTGCTTTCTATGTCAATTTAGTCAATGGAGAGGCAAGAGTAGAAAATCCCTCCACAAATCTTCTGTAGTACCCGGCCAAACCTAAGAAATTGCGAATCTCTGTTGGGGTGGTAGGTCTAAGCCAATTCTTTACTGCAGCAATCTTTTGAGGATCAACTATAATTCCTTCCCTGGAGATGACATGACCCAAGAACCTGACAGATTCAATCCAAAATTCACATTTCGAAAATTTTGCATACAGTTGGTGTTGTTGAAGAGTCTACAAAACTGCCCTGAGTTGGCCAGCACGGTCCTCTCGACTTCGGGAATACACAAGAATATCATCAATGAACACTATCACAAAGTAGTCTAGAAAAGGCTTGAAAACTCTATTCATAAGATCCATGAAAGTTGTCGGGGCATTTGTTAGCCCGAAGGATATCACAGAAATTCAAAGTGCCCATACCGGGTCTTGAAGCTGTTTTTGGAATATCCTGCTCCCTTATCTTCAATTGATGATACCCGGACCTCAAGTCAAATTTTGAGAAACACTTAGCACCTTGCAATTGATCAAACAAATCATCTATCCTTGTTAGAGGGTATTTATTTTTATGGTGACTTTGTTGAGTTGTCGGTAGTAAATACACATCCGTAGCGACCCATCTTTCTTCCTTAAAAACAAAACCTGTGTGCCCCACGATGACACACTCGGCCGGATGAAACCCTTTTCTAACAAATCCTTCAATTGTTCCTTTAGCTCCTTTAATTTTGCCGGTGCTATTCTGTAAGGTGGAATTGATATAGGCTGTGTGCCTGACATCACGTCGATCCCAAAATCAATCTCCTTATCTAGTAGGATCCATGGGATCTCATCTGGTAAGACATTCGGAAATCCATTCACAACTGGCACGGACTCAAGGCTAAGCGCCTCGACATCGGTATCCATAACCCGAACTAAATGATAGATACACCTATTCTTGATCATCTTTGCGGCCTTAAGGTAAGAAATAAACTGTCCTTTTGGCACTAAATTATCTCCCTTCCATTCAACCATGGGCCCATTAGGAAGTTCAAGCCTTATAGTTCTAGTACGATAATCAAGTTTGGCAAAACATGAATCAAGACAATCCATTTCCATTATTACATCAAAATCGACCATCCCCAATTCAATAAGATCGGCCATGGTATCCCTACCTCGCACCATAACAACACAACCTCTATAAACTCGTGCAGCCATAATAGACTTACCAACCTGAGTAGACATACAGAATGGCTCATGAAGCTGTTCCGATTCTATCCCAAATTCGATAGCAACATAAGGGGTAATATAAGACAAGGTGGAACCGGGGTCAATAAGTGCATACACATCATGAGATTGGACAGTCAGAATACCTGTAACAACATCTGGAGAAGCCTCTACAGTCTGGCGACCACTCATAGCATAAAACCCGCTGGGTCCTCTCGAACTCTACACACCATTCCTAGCTGTACCATGCCCCGCTGGTGCTAGAGTAACTCAAGTTGGAGAGGGTGCTGAAGATGTAGCAGCTGCTGGACTGGATGGATGTGTAGTGCCCATACCCGTAACCTGGCAGGATGCACGACAATGTCACTAAATATGGTCCCTCATCCCACATCCATAGCATATAGGTAACTCCATGAAGCAAATTCTTAAGTGCACCCTCCTGTAACTCGGGAACGGGGACCTCTGCTGCTGCTGGGATTTCCCTCCTAACTGACCCTACTGATGGGCCCCCTACTACCTTGACCAGGCCTAAAATGACTCTATTGCTCCTGCTGGCTGGGCCCTGATGGAAGTGCACTGGCCGAAGACTGTGCAACAGACTGGGACGGCCCTGATGATCCTCCCCTGAAAGTTGATCTTCCCCCACCTAGTGACTCTCCCAAGTTGCCCGTAGACCGGGCCTTGCGTCTACCCTCTCTCTCCATCCTGTTCTTTAGTTTACAGTTCTCTGTAACCTGAGAAAATGCCACCATCTTCCCATAATTTATGTCAGAATTCATGGCAGTTGTAGAGGCCTTATTAATAGTCAAAGGATTAATGCTTTCCATTGTGGGCAACAAACCAGCGTACCCTAGCCTCCATTGTGGGCACCATGTGAATATCATACTTGGATAGGTGGTCAAACTCCATGTGGTACTCCTCCACACTCCTGATACCTTGCTTTAGATTCTCAAACTCTATAGCACGGCCTGCCCTTGCCTTAGCAGGCATGAAATTATCTACAAAGATATCAGCAAACTCGCTCAACCTCGCCGAAGGGCTCCCCTCCTCACGGGAATCTTCCCACAACTCAAACCATGAATAGGCCACCCCTTTTAGATGGTAGGCATCCAACTCTACTCCCTCTGTCTCAGTTGCATGCATAACTCTGAGGGTCTTGTGCCTGTCATCAATAAAATCCTGGGAGTCCTCTTCTGGATTTGCACCCGTAAACACTAGAGGGTCTAGCTGAAGAAATTTGTTCACCCTAGAACTGGTGGAATCCCCTTGCTCGCTAGTGAACTGGGTGCAACATTTGACCTCTGGGCATGACATGCCACTAGCTAAGTCAGCATAGACAGCTCCCTTAAGATCCCTATCAAAAATACCGAAATCGGAAGCTGGGGTTGGAGGCGGAACAAAAATATCAGTAGGAGGGATAGTAGCACCCTCAGCAAATGTGGGAACTAGTGTAGTGGAATCGGGCAGTGTAATAGTCGGGGGAATGTCCTCACCCCTTGGATTCTCACCCGCATCATCAATTATGGAATCGACTACCGCTCCTGGGGTAGCATTGGCTCCTTGTCCAGTTCTTGCTTTCTTCTTAGGTGCCATGTACTGAAAGTTGAAGGAATGCACTATTCAGAGGAGGAATAGTTTCATAACATGTTTTGCCACACAATTTAGAATATCAAAGAAGGTTGTTATTCCTAAATACCCAAGTAGCCTCCAACTTCATATTAGCATGCCTCTTTATCCGCTTTTGAGCTTTGACAAGATAGCTCCGCACTATTGTCATGCCCCAACCTTGGGAGGCTCGACCGACGCTCAATCGAGTGAACCTAACCGAGCAAGCCTTTTTGGACACTTTCTACCTAACTCACTATGATTAAGAAACCATTCTTTCATTTATTTAATCAATAGGAAATGTGGTACATATAATATTGCTAGTTCATTTTATATTACAACCCTTAAACCATAGTTATGTTTCAGAAATTTCATACAATTACAATTCAGAAGAACAAGAGTTTAGACTTGCAACATAGTCCAGTGATCCATCCAATGCCCGTACATAACCCACACAAACGTCTATAGAGCCTCTAAAGATACAAAAGACAATAATGATAATACCGGCAACAAGGCCCCGGCTATACCTCAAACAAGTGGTAATTTATAACAAAAGATATATTGTATAACCCCTGGAAGAAGAAGGGATCCCCAAGATTGCTGAGAGGAGGCTGCTCCGCTACTTGCGGTCGGTGCCGTCTTCTATAGAACCATCTACATCCATTCAAAGATGTTGCGCCCCCCGCAAAAGGGAAGTTAGTACCATGGAATAGTACTAGTATGTATAACTAAACATCATCTCATTAGAAAGAACATTCATACACAAATAAAGAAATCATAGGATCAACAAAAGCTTTAAACAATCACTCCATCATCAAATAAAAAGGATCACATAGTAATTTTCATAGCTTTAGGTTGGGACATTTAATATCGTTGCATCGTCATCCACAATACCACTGCTTTCTTGCGTGGAGTCCGATCATCCAAGCTGCCTCATTTGAGATATATATCTCAATCACAATTTCATTCTCACTTTCCAGTTTCAATATCAACACAATACCACCATGTGTGCAGCATGGCATACGATCACGGCTCGATCGGCTAAGCCGTCTTACCAAGACGTTTCTCTTTTCCTTCAATCATCTCACTTCAATTTTTGTTTCACATATATCAGGTCATCGACACTTGGGTCCACAATTATCACATCATACCTGGCACTAGGCCATATTTCATAACTCGCATTTCACATCATTTTCACTTTCAACATTAACCTTCCAATTTAAGACAATGGGCACATATGAGAGCAATTCAGGTTGTAAGCATAGAGAGGATTTCACATAGCTTGGCATTATAACCACAATTTAAACTTGACTTGAAATTTAGGCAGTTTAGCACATAGTTCACATCCTTCACACATCCTCACTTTTCCAAGAATAGCATATTGAATACATTGAGACACACTTTTCACATATATTCTTGCAACACCAATTCATTTGAAATAACAAGTACTACATCGATCAAATTTTGGGCTTACAACAATTGCATGGACACCAAGGGAGCTCAATTTCTAAGAAGAGGGGTTTTTAGCCATACATACCTCAATAGAGCTTTCCTTAAGTCTTACAATAATTCTGGAACTCTTAGAAACTTCGATCTATTTTAAAAGAAATACAAGTTGAACCAAAACTTAGAGAGATAATCAAGATTCTAGCTCATTTTAGCAATTATCAAGCACTGAGTGTGCATTGATTTTAAGAACTTTTTGTGAGAGATTATATCACCCTACGCCCTTATTTGTTACTACATTTTTTGCTCACAATCTCCCCATACCCTCTTATCATACATGCATGCGAGATAATCAACCCTTATACCTATGAACCCACTAGTTAATTACTTATTTAATAGGAATTTTGAAATCAAAGGTTAGGGCACAAGTTCTTACCTCCTAGGATGAAGACTTAGTAACTTTACTTGATAATCTTCAAAGATTTGGGCAAGGATTGAATAGTGACTTGGTGAGGATCACTTTCTCCCTCTAGAACTCTTTCTCTCACTCTTAATGTAGTAGAAAATAGCACAAGAGGTTCTAATGGGGTATTTTTAATGGAATATGGTCGGGTTTTAAAATTTAGAAAATAGGAGCCCTGACTCAATCTGCGGTCGCATAACTGATATGCAGCCCGCAAAAGGGACCGCAGAAGTAGCCCTTAAGACTTGAATATTTTGCCTTTGTATGCGACCAATATGCAGCCCGCATTCCTGTACTGCGGTCGCATAATGCATCGCAAGACTACCCTTCGCAAAAATCCCAAGGAGGTTATGCGACTACTATGCAGCCCATGTATCGATTATGTGGTCGCCTAATTGGCCGCATAGTTGTCCTCAAAATTAGCCAACATTGTGCCTTAGTCTGCGGAAGCTATACGGCCCGCATTGCTATTATGCGTCCGCATAATAAGCCGCAAAAATGCTCTCTTCTGAAAAACATTTTTTTCCTTAGCTTTTTAATAGGTCCTTAATCTTTTGGAATGAAAATAAGTGGAAATTCTTGCAAAGTCCTCAAGAAATCTGATGCGAGTATTAGAGAATGCGAAGGTTTTTTTAAAACAAGAGTAGAGAAGGTCCAAATGTAAATTTTGAATGAATGAAAGTTTGGGTATTGATAGCTTGCAAACGATGGTTCAAAACCCGAAATGGCTGACCAACAACTGACATACATTTAATGACTTGGAGACTGGACCAATGGAACGTTTCAGTTACCTTTTGTCGCTTAAGTCATGGTTCGTTGAAGCAATGCTCGTAAGTTCATATTGTTTCTCATCATCTTCTCTCCAAAAAATAAGGGGACTATTTCTATACGGTCGAAGCCGGGTTCATCCATTATATGACCACCCGAGGCTGAACTGTGACATGTCAGAGCTCAAGCCCAGGTTATTTCGAACCAACGCACAAAGTTAGATCGTTGAACTCGTGACTCTAGGACCGAACAAGATCGAGGGAAATTTGTGGAACCAAATAACGGAATGCCGAAATATCCGGACGGTTGGAAATCACGACGGAAATCTCATCAAGTATCGAGGAGAGGCCGATTAATTAGCAAATCATGAGATTGGTTACCTTTTATAGAATTGTATCAAGAGTAGAACTCCCCTACTATATAAAGGGAGGTTTGATAATTTGTAAAACACATTGTAATACGCATCAAAAAGCAATATATTGTTACTTCTAGTTCGTATCATCTTGTTATTCTGTTCTAACATCAGTTGAGGCATTTCTTGGCTTGAGGGTGATCAAACTAAAAGTCTAATTCTGTTCAATTTATATGGATTGTATTTATTTTCTGATCATTAATATCAATATTAATCCGTTTTCTTAATTTGTATCAAGTTGCATCACGTATCCTTAAAATCGCGTATAAATTCAATTATTATCTGCAATATATATATATATATATATATATATATATATATATATATAAGAAGTGCAAGTGAAACAAGTGATGCAGGCAGCACTTCGTTGACATACCTACTTTAGCTATAATATATTTGCCATTGTTTTTCTATATAATTACATTGAATGCCATCATACAGTTTTGTAAACAAATGAAACTTTTGATGCATTTTCAAGGCCCAATTGTCAGGCCATGTTTAATCAAAATATTTGTTGCCCCCGCTTTTGTAACTTATTACATCAATAGCCATCACATATTTTAGTACAGGTGATGCAGAAAACACTTCGTTGACATGCCTGCTTTAGCTATAATATATTTGCCATTATTTTTTTTATATAATTACGTTGAGTGCCATCATACAGTTTTGTAAATAAGTGGTACTTTTGACTCTTTTTTCAAGGCCCAATTGTCAGGCCATGTTTAATCAAAATATTTGTTGCCCTCGCTTTTGTAACTTATTACATCAATAGCCATCACATATTTTAGTAAATAAGTAGAACTTTGAGGCTTTTTGAAGGCCCAAGATACAGGTTGCCCCATGAAACTACATTGCTTCTGTGGTTTGAAGTTCTATATTGATTATGGTGGGCATATTAAAATCTTATTGCTCTACTTATTACTCTTAAAGTTGCAGGATTTGCCTCTGTTGCTGACTCAATGTATTAATAGCAGAGCACGTGGACTTTTCCCTTTGACAGCTGGAGGTAACTTTGGTGCTAATCTATCTGAAAATTTGCGTTTATCCTTTACATTTTCGAGTCACTTTTCCTTTCGAATTAGCTAGCTTCTTCATATTGCTTTCCTCACCACCTCTCACCAAAATTCCTTCTCCTTTATGCATATAATCTATCACCAAAAGTTCTCCAGTAACACAATCGATGTTTGCAGTGCTTATTGGTTTGAAAGACTTTTCTTTTTTCCCCTGGTTTAATCCTAGATTAATTTACCCTCTAATATTCTTAACTATTATTGGGTTTCTATTGTTTCCTCCGGGATCCAAGTAAATTATATATTTCTGTATTTGTCGAAGCTAAATTTTCAGTCTTTGGACCCTAAAACAAACATAAAATTGGAAAGAAAAAATCCAACCTTTGGTTTTGTGTTTCTACAATTTCTCTTTGTTCCTTCTCCATTATGTTATCGAAGCAAAAATTCAGTCTTTATAGAAGCACAAAATGGGGATATAACACCTGAGATCATCTTTCAACTTTTATTTCCAATTGTGGTTTTGCATTTAAAATTATTTTCTGCTGTTGCAATTTTAGCTTTACATGAAGAAGTAAAATCTTGTTAACAATATATAGTTGTCTTTAATTATATTCCTACAGTTGCAAGGTAATTACTTCATTAAAATAGAATAGTTAATCTATCTTTAGCACGCTTAGTAGCTATATTAGCAGATACTGCGCTGCTGCTTTGATATGATGAAAAGAGGAGAACCAAATTTTTGTTGCTGCTATCTAATGTATTAACTGTGAAATTCATTATTTCTCAAAATCATGTTGTCCGCTGCATTTGGGATCAAGTTTCTGGTTGCCTTGGGTTGATATATCTACTCTTTCATGTTTTATGGGATAGAACAACATCGTAAATAGAGTGATATAGTAATTTTTGTAGCTAGGTAGATAGTCAAGAGAAAAATATCTTTGTGATTGGAATGAGTAATTGAAGTTACATTCATCAACTGTGGAATAGTTAACTTTTATACACGTCTAAATAGGATATTTCTTATCCAGTAAGTTAACCAAAATTTTCTTTGCTTATATCGTGAACATATTAATTTCTAGTTGACCATGTTTCCAGAAAAAAGATACTTTTGCGGCGACATCGAACATTCTCTTGATTGGATATAGAAGGTCCATGTAGAGCTTTCTACTTGATTTGATGTACCTTTCAACACATTGAGACCTCAACTTCTGTCAAAAGATTCTACTTCTTATTTCAATCTACTTACTTTTGTGTACATTTTATTTATAAGTTCTGGTTTGATTTATGTGAAACTTTCAGAGACGAAATTACCAAGATGTCTAGGATGAGTAAAAATATGGGCTCAATATGCTGGCAAGAAAAAGGAAAATGCCAATGCTTCGAAGAAAGAGGCACCAAAATAAAACAAAGACGCCGTGAAATATATAGGGCGGCATCGGAAAAAAGAAAAGAACTGAACTTATTGCAGCAACGATTGACATATCTTCGTTCTAGAACACAAAATCCAATCAGTAGTTCCACTGAAGTATCAACCTCTTATCAGTTTAATGGAGAGTTTACTGAACAAACAGTTGCTCTAAGAGGAGGCTCGTCTTTTATTTTGAGAACAGGTTTGTCAACTAAGATTTTGTTATCCTGAATTGAACTATGAGACATTAATATTTACATATTTAATACATTCATAATACCCTTTTTGACTTGGAAAATATCTGCACAGTTCAGAATTCCCCTATCTATATATATATATTAAAGCAAAGAAGTTTGCATTCTCAATTAGCCAAGTGTCAAGTTACTAATAAGCCAAGTGGAAACATATTAAAAAGACACATGGCAACTTAATTTATTAAGCCTTACTTTTATTAAAATGCAAGCTTGCCACATTTTTCGGCCTAATTTACCGATGCAGAAATCCCAAATGTATAGGTATGAAAAAACCTTGCAATCTAAAATACTCAGTCCAGATTTTTCGGCCTAATTGATTCTAAATGGAGAGTCTCATTTAATGGAGTAAATTTTGGGATACCAATCTAAATGGAGAATCCAATTTATAACAAAAACCAGATCACACCCTCCATAGACAAATAAGCGTATCCCATATTCTTCGCTTCCAAATTCAAATGTGAAGATGATTTTTTCGGTTATTTTTTCTATCTTTTTCGTATATGGATTCTGGAGAGATGTGTCGTTTAGGAGACGCCGACACATACACCAGGTATTTCAGGATAACAACTAAGTGGGGAATCCCAAATGCATAGGCCTCTATTTTACGAATCTTTTTATGGAAAATTTATTTTTCCATACAAAAATTACTGCATTCCTTTTATATATATACATATATAGTTACTAAATTCTTTTGTACTTAATTACTATTTAGGGTTTGTCTTCCGTATATACGCGTGTGTGTGTGTATATATATATACGGCATTTGATTGCATTTGACAGACAATCCTCTTATAAAATTTTAACAAGAAATATGACGGCATTTGACTATATTTGCAATATATCGAGTAACAAGATGAGTTGGAATTTGAAGGTACGAATAGTGAGATTGTGGCACGTTCCAGACCGCGACAAACCAGACAATACCATCTCCCTTGAATTAATTATTCAAGACGAAAAGGTGCATTCTTTTTAAGTTGCACTTATTTTTTCATAAGAATTTGACTACAATCTCCATCTTCTGCTTTGTACTATGAAATTCATTAGGTTAAACATGTATTTAATCAAATAAAATTTAGATGATGCTAACTCTTAATATGCAATTTAGTATTTTATGTGCGAGAACTTTTTTGGAGATCTTAGAGAATAAAATATCTAACATTATTGTCTTATGAAAAATATTTACCATCAAATATGTTGTACGTGTTATTTTGGAAAGGCAAACATTCACATATTATATTTTACCCATTGATGCTTCGTTGTTTAATATACTCTGTGACAACACCGTACAACTGAGTATTTGTCTGACTCAATATTAATTATGAACTTTTTGTTTCTAGGGCGATCGTATTCATGCGACTGTTGGTCGGTCTCTTATATGTATGTTCAAACCAAAGATAAAAGAATTGGGTTTGTACTTTATGAAGAACTTTGTGGTTGGACCAAATTATACGAAACTTAAATACAAGCGCCATAAATTAAAGTTGGCAATTTACTCATAAGATGATTGTAGAGGAAGCACATGATCATCTTTTTTGTATGAGTATCTTCGACTTAAAACCTTATGAGTATTTGATAAACAAAATTGATATTGAAGAAAGTGAACTCTTCGGTAAGTATTCAATTCGCAGTTCTTTTATTTGAATGTCTTATCAACTTTGTCCTGATCATTTTTTTAAATTATTATCGATGTCATTGGATAGGTTGTAAGTTATGGTGAAGTAGAATCACATAACCAAGGTGATAAGACCAGCACTTATATGAATGTGGACTTGAAGATCATGAGTAAGATTACAACAACAACCCAGTATAATCCCACAAGTGGGGTATGGGGAGGGTAATATGTACGCAGACCTTACCCCTACCCTGAGGGGCAGGGAGGCTGTTTCCAGGAGACCCTCGGCTCAAGACAGTAACAAAAGACAATATATTAGTATTATCAATAGACTCATACTAAAATAACATAAAATAACATAAAATAACAGAATAACAGGAATATAAGAAATATAGTAAATACGAAAGGGGTGGACAGTAAACTAATATCCAACAGATAAATTCATGCATCAGTAACCGTATCAGTAGCATCCTAAGATTAACTCCTAACTGGCTAGTCTCACTCTAGTGCGCTGGAGAAATATCCACACTTACCCCTAACCTACAACCTTAATGCTCGACCTCCACAGCCCCCTGTCAAGGGCAATGTCCTCAAAAATCCTAAGACGTGTCATGTCCTGTCTGATCACCTCTCTCCAACACTTCTTAGGTCTCCCTCTACCTCTCATCATTCCCACCACAGCCAGTCGCTCACACCTTCTCACCGGTGCATCAGTGCTCCTCCTCTGAACGTGCCCGAACCATCTGAGTCTTGCTTCCCGCATCTTGTCCTCTATGGGGGCCACGCCTACCTTCTCTCTAATATCTCCATTCCTAATTTTATCCATCCTTATATGCCCTCACATCCACCTCAACATCCTCATCTCTGCCACTTTCATCTTCTGGATGTGTGAGTTCTTAACCGGCCAGCACTCGGTCCCATACAACATGGCAGGCCTAACCACTGCTCTATAAAACTTACCTTTTAGTGACAGTGGAACTTTCTTGTCACACAGGACTCCCATTTCTAACCTCCACTTCATCCACCCCACCCCTATACGGTGTGTGACATCCTCGTCGATCTCCCCGGTCCCCTGAATAACTGACCCAAGGTACTTGAAACTACCCCTCCTAGGAATGACTTGAGAGTCAAGCCTCACTTCCACTCCCGCTTTCGTCGGCTCGGCCCCAAATTTGTACTCGAGGTATTCCGTCTTCGTCCTGCTCAACCTGAAACCTTTACACTCAAGAGCATGTCTCCAAACCTCTAGCCTCTCGTTGACCTGAGGAGGAGGTAGTCAATCTGGGTCTTCGCCACCGAGCTTTGGTAGGTAACCAAGTGCTCATCCCGCTTCAAAAAACTTGAGTTCGCAATCACTAAAATCATGAGTAAGATTGCGTCTATGAATTTACTTTGTTATATATTTTAACATGATTACTTATCGGTGTCTGATTTAAGTGTTATATATTAACATGATTACTTATCGGTGTCTGATTAAGTTAATATATAAATAACACAGGAGGAATAATATCTCGGCAATATTTTGGGGACAATTCGTTGCCCAAATCTTGCCACATTTAGAGGGATCACCCCATGAGCCGGTCATAATTGTTATGCAGTTTATAAAAGCTCACAAATTTCAAGGTATTTCTATTGTCTTGATGACTTGGGATACTTTTTTATGTTAATTTTTTGGTTCAGAAACTAAAGTTATATATAGGCAAATGTGGTGTATAAAGAAGTTTTTCGTAATTTGGTTTGAGATGAATCTAGACATGATGGAATTATCAGGTATTTATAAGAAATCAAGCAGTTGAAAAAAAGGTACAACTTTTGACTTATAGATGTCATGGCATCAATTAGAGCTATATGGACAGACTATTAGATAAGAACATATTAGATATAATTCCTAATACAATTATCAATAGATTATTTAACAATCCCTACAGTAGGAATTGCCTAAGATTTCGTCTTTTGGTGATAATCCTGATTTTGTTGAGCATGCAGTGTCATACACTTATAATTCACCCCGGTTCTGTAAAATTCAAAAGATATCACATCAACTCGCACATATCACCTTCTCAATTCTTGAAATATAGAAATCACAGTTTATTCTATCCAAATAAGCAATAGGGGGTCTCAAAACTAATAGAGGCCTATGAGTGAAAAATTGCTTACAGTTCAGATCAAAAGTAGATAATGAAGAGACCTTTAGGACAATACATGCTCCTCTTCTTTCGGCATGTACTGAGAAATTATTATCTTAATGGTACCTATGCTACCAATAAGTTCATTAAATTGCATAGAAATCTCCTCTTTCTCCTTTTGTAAGCGATCCAAGCAATCGAAGATGGAACTTAACAGATCATCTATAGTATTGTACTCAAGTGAATATGTGAAAATCACATTCTTCACTTGCTTATCCAGTTCTTGAAAAAGGACCTGCCAATATTAATAATCAAACTTTGGAAAAGTAGATGAAACTTGAAGGAGGAAATTGAAGTAGTAAGTAGATGAAAAATAGAAAAAGACAGTGATATTGGTGATCAACAAAAATGAATACATCTCTATTTTGTTCAACTGTGCTTAAGTTCGACCATTTCATTCCTATTCACTCGTGGCTTCTCTTTGAATCTCCTTTTGAATTTTAAGCATCAGTAGTAGGTAATATCTCAACAAATGCCAGTGCTTTTATCAACGTATTAGATATGCATAAGCATCAGCAGTAGGTCATGGAACCAATTAGAGCTATATGGACAGACTTTTTGTGATTGAGCACAAATAGTACTGTTATGCACTCCCTTCTTCTTTTGTTTGTCCTTGGTTTTCTCTTACACATTTAGAACAAAACTTGTCTTCAGGCTGTTGTCAGCAGTTTGGGAGTGACTTATCCCTGATACAACAACTTGGTGTTGGCTGGACACGTAGTACTGTACAAGCTAAAATACAAGAAAGAAGAGCATCAACGTCCATTTAGGCTTCATGATGCTCTAACCAACCGTTCCAAAGGTAAATTTTCTCATAACTCTCTCTATTGCACTTAAATTTATTTATTTTTCCAAGACTCATTTATCATTTGATAACATTTCATTTGAATGGGCATAAACTACAATTTGAAGATACATTGGGCAAGTGAATGTCATGTTTTTAGAGAAACCTTCCATTAAGAGTAAGGTTTCATTGGAAAACATGATTTGGGCGTGGCTAAAAGTATACATGCATAGCCTGTTGTTATGGCTGATCCAAAGTCCAGAAATGAATTGGAGCCTGACTTATCAAAAAAAAAAGGAAAAGAAAAAGGAATTGCAGCCTGGATTCATATTCCATAATTCTTTTCTTTTTTCCTTTTTTCATGTTTTTGTCTTGTGATCCTCTGATGCATCTGTATGTCTTGGTTGATATAAAATATTACCATTTCAGGAGAACTAGCTTTGGATATCTCTGTTATTCTTTCTTATACTGAAAATTACAGGAAAAAAAAGACGTTCTTTCGGTCTAAGTGATGGATTTCGTGGAAATAAATAAAAATTAGGGGATATTTTAGGATTTTTTATTTTTAATTTCATCT
Organism: Nicotiana glauca; assembly: GCA_026770625.1. Taxonomy (NCBI): domain Eukaryota; kingdom Viridiplantae; phylum Streptophyta; class Magnoliopsida; order Solanales; family Solanaceae; genus Nicotiana; species Nicotiana glauca. The sequence goes on along the minus strand of MU694610.1, from coordinate 24,567 downwards.
TGGTTACCCACATAAGTGATGTTAATTGCAATATTGTATTTTTTCTCCTTTCTCCGGCGAATTTACTGTTTCAATTTGTTGTAAAACTTTATCTTTCTGCTTATGAGTTGCAATTTCAGTTTTCTGCAGGTAATGAAGTGGACTTGATGTTCAGGAAATAATAGAGAATGTTTTGTATATTTCTTTAGGAAGAAGTTCCTCTGAAGGCCCAATCTTTAGGTAATTGATAGGTTCAATACTTTCAAGTTGGACATTCAACCTTTTTGTGGTTTCTTTTAGTTTGGTACAACTGTGGTTCATAAGACATAAGCCTCCCCGTATTTTTTTTGCCGATTTTGTAGAAGTTGCTACACAATTGAGAAGTTGTCTTCTTTTTCATCTAAAGATGGTAATGGATGGCTCAAGAAGAATAACTTATAATTGGATATGTATAAATTTAATTTTTTGGCCCTATTCTTTAGAACAGGTTATGTTGATCTACCCGTTGATTAAAATAACCTCGATTTTATTTGTTCATTAAACCGAGAAAGATGAAGATGAATCATAAAGTCTTGACGATAGCCTATGCACCTACAATTGATGGCTATGCTGGGAATGCTCTAGCAGTTAAGGCCTTAGATCTATTTTTGGAGATGAGTTGAAGAAGTAAAAGCACACGAGGTAGGACAATTATCCATAAAATATCTCTTATTTTTAATGCCAACAATATTTGATTTCCTATGTATAAGGTTCTAGAACTAATTCATAATTGTGTTATCTGTTCTGGTTTGGTGCTCCTTTTCTTTAATTGAAATGATCTACCGATTGCAGATTATTGATGGAAGACTGATTTTTGTGAAAGTTGCTGAGAATACACAAGCTAACAGAAAACAAAACATCCGGTGAATAATTTTCTTATAATTCAGCATTTACATCATGGGAGATTTTTGGCTATTGCTCAATCCACCAGGGAAATGGCGATGTTTCATTATGTATATCTTGGTGTGGTGAAATATTTATTTAATTTGTTTAGCCTGCCCAAGATATTGAAGCTTCTAAGTTGAGGACAAAATGCAAGTAAATTTATAGAAAACTACTCCATGAAATAACAAGCAGAGCAGAGGGCACATCGATGAGTCCACTTATTAAGTATTCCTTTTGTTTATATAATTCAAATGAGCAAATAATTAAGAGCAATATTATCATGCTAATATATTTTTTATAATCTGCGCATCTCGCGGGTACGTATACTAGTTTCTAACAATGTCAAAGATGTACGTGATAGCTTCTGTACATTTGAAGTTAGTAAGTGTGGAAGTATGGTTTTTAAATTTGTAGAATGTTTAAACATCCAGACTTATATGCTTAATTCCTTATACCTTAGGGTCCACATTGGGAACATGTGCTGAACATAATGATATTACTATGCATAACACTACATCTAGAGGTTTGGTTTCTTATAGCTTTAAAGTCATTTCAATCATTTATTTTTCGAGGTTGACATTTTTTCCCTTTGGTTGACCTGTCACGACCTAAACCCCGCACTGGTCGTGATGACGCCTCTCGTGAAGACGAGGCCAGCCAACTAACCCAACTCGTCTTTTTAAAAAAATAATTAAACATGAATAAATAGCGTAAATATGACTTAATAGTATTAATTAGCAGAAAAAAAACTCAACACAGCCCTAATCAGGGTGTCATAAGTCACGAGCATCTATTAGAATGAAAATCCACTACAAAGCCTAAATATACAAAACTGGGATAATGAACAAAGAGAGAAACATGGTGCTGCGAACACTGAGAGTCACCTCCTTAACTCATGTAACTCTGCCTCTGATCGGCCAAACCTGCATCCAGGTGAATAGATACCTGCATCTGCACAAGAGATGTAGGGAGTAAAGTGAGTACTCCAACTCAGTGAGTAATAAAGGTAAATAATAACTGAGCAGTAAGAAATCACGTAAAGCAAACCATCATGATGTATAGAAGCAGGGTACAATCCTTGAGAAAACAGTAAAGCTGTGAAAGCTTTATAAATATCTTGGCTCAGTTTAAATCTCTTTTGAAAACAAACTTTTCAACAGTTACGAAATGATTTTAAAACAATTAGTGCCGAAAAGCACAGAAAATCCGCCCCTCGAGCACAAATACCACAGTATAATAGGTAAAAAGGCAAGTAAATATGCAAGATGAGCACATAAAAGTTCGCCCATCGGGCAATATCTCAAAACAGTACCAGCCCCTCGGGCTCAATATCAATCGCTCAGAATAGTATCATCCCATCGGGCTCAGTATTAGTCACTCAGCATAGCATCAGCCCCTCGGGCTCACTGATCACGCCCAACTATGCCTTATAAAAAGGACAATGCGGTTGTTGCAAATATAATCCGGTTTACAAATCCAGAGTCGAATCCCACAGAGAACTAAGGTTTAGCTATAGCTGTTCACTATCACCAAGAAGACAAGCTCGAACAATTCCTAACATATAGATATTAAGATTCTTGTATTTAAATAATTAACTAACAAATTAAATACTAAATTAACAACTAAATATACTAAGGGTTATGATTTCCTCAATTGTCGGAATCCTTCCCGCTATGTCTTCTATAATTTCGCCTAAGTATTCTCTACCAATCATGAGCACTCTTATTACCGTAAATCTCTCTCGAGTAATTACGATAATTTACTAGACGCACTTTCCCGAGCTACGCTAGCTGGCTTTTAATACAACTTACTTCAGATCACACCCAAGGCTTCGTTATCCCTAATCCCACCTTTAAACCCTCGGTTATTGATCCCTCATATACTCTGGGAGTAGTGTTATTCAACAATTACCTAAATATGCACTCTCTCCCGACTTATGCATACTAAATAGGCATAGCTAATTGAGAGCTCTTCAATCAACCAGAATATAAACGTAGTTGAACAAATAGAGAAAAGCTATGGCTCAATTATATAAAAACATAACAAGAATTTATCCTACAAAAGGTTCTATCAAAACTCTAGATAACAAATTAGCTATTCATAATAGTATGTAAAACTACAATACTAAAAGTCATAACCAACAATGAAAAATAGGAAGAGGAAGGAAAAATTCGTAGAAGAATTCTCCGCCTTGCTCCCAATGTGTTATTGCCTCCAAGGGTGTTGTCTAACCCTAAAGTAGTGTCTCTTGTCTCCTTAGGTCTAATTTGTGTCCAAAATATGTCCCCCTTCTCTTCCAAATAGGTTTAGGTTGCCTTCTATACAAGCTGGAATAGTGTAGGGCCAAAATAACCTTATACCGGACGAAACAGGACTCTTTTTGACGCCTGGAGAGGCGTGGCCGCGGCCACGGCCAAAACGCGGTAGGACCGCGGCCAAACATGGTCTCTGATTTTCTGCCGCGGTCAGTTCCGCGGTCGCAGTTTTGACCGCATTTTTCACCTTGTTCCGTTTGGAATTTGGAAAAACGTAAAACATGAAAGTTGTAGCTTTTTGAATTAGCTTTCCAACCATATATTGTGGAACCCCAATAGAGTTCTTAGAAAAAAGTTATGTCTATTTTACTAGAAAGTACACAATATGCCTCCTCGAGTCTTCGTTTTGTTGTTTTATCATCCGTTGATCCCCGAATACGATCCCGACTTAAATTCTTGGGCTTTTACTCAGACTTCAAAGCTCCAAATCACTTGAATTCATTCCATAACATCTATATAGCTCGGAATCATTCCTACAAGGCATAAAACACACAGTTAGTGCAAAATACTAGCGATTAAAGCGCAAACTCAACTAAAGTGCAGTAAATTAGAGCGTAATAATCGACTAAAATACGTTATTATAGCCTATCATCATTCACTCTCAGATAATATGGGTACCCGCGTTCACTGTAGGTGTGCAGACTCCGGAGGGGCCCCTTATGGCCCAAGCTCTATATCAGCATAAGGCCTAAAAGCCTTCTCACATCACACACGAGGCCTGAAAGCCTCCTTACATCACTCATAAGGCCTGAAAGCCTTCTCATATCACACTCGAGGCCTGCAAGCCTCCTCACATCACTCACAAGGCCTGAAAGCCTTCTCACATCACACTCGATGCCTGAAAGCCTCCTCACATCACTCACAAGGCCTGAAAGCCACCTCACATCACTCACAAGGCTTGAAAGCCTCACTCAGTCCAGAAAACATCATAAGCCCCTCGGGCTCAATAAAATAGTAGTGCTTAGCCCCAAACAACAGTGGAATATCAATTAAGTCTCAAAAATTCAATTAAAGTGGCTGAGTTTGTAAAACAGTATAATCAACAGGACTGAGTTCAACTAGTATATCAAATAGTGAGGAAAGAGTGATAAAAATCCATAAAGGACTCAACTAGTTGGCATTAAGCCCAAAATATGGCAATAAGCCCAAATCATGGTGGTAACAACACATCTAAGTCAATTACGCGATAAAATATCAAACAGGACGGACCAAGTCACAATCCCCAGTAGTAAACAACCCCACGCTCGCCATTAAGCGCATGTTTCACCTCAACATAGCACAACGTTGCGCAAATCCGGGGTTTTAAACCCTCAGGATATTATTTACAATCTTTACTCACCTCAAGCCGGCCAAATCTCTAGCTCGCTATGCCCTTAGCTCTCAAATCGGCCTCCTCGCGCGTCACATCTGACGAAAACCACAACGAATACGTCATAATAGGCTAAGGGAACGTAACCCAATCGAAAAGAATCGAAAAATAGCAAAAATTTCAAATTTGGCAAAACCCGAGCCCCGGGCCCACTTCTCGAACACTCAAAACTTTTTACATAAACGGGTTCCTTATCTCTCCACGAGTCTATACATATCAAGAACTTCCAAATCCGAGTTCAAGTGACCCATCAAATCTCCAAATCAAATTTCAAAATCCCAAGCCCTAATTCTTCAATTTTATGCTTAATTTCCATGAATTTCTAGGTAGATTACACAATAAAAAGAAGTTTTAAGTTAAAAAATCTTACCTCCAATCGATTTACCTTGAATCCCTCTTTCATTTCCTCCAAAAATGTCTAAAACCGAGCAGCCATGGGTGAAAAATGACCCAAAACAACACTGACCTTTCCTATATGCGATCACGGCCCAAGGCTCACGATCGCGAAGCACAAAATTCCGGTCTCTCAAAATAACCTTATGCGAACACGATGGGGGCCGTGCGAACGCGATGCCTTTCATCCCAAACCTGCGCGAACGCGTGCCATATGATGCGAATGTGAAGAACAACTTTACTAGGACCCAGGTCCTCTTATGCGAACGCGGATTCTCCCATGCGAACGCGATAATGCACCATCTAACTCACTGCGATCGCGAACGCCCAACCGCGAACGCGATGAACAAAACACCTGCCTCCCAAATTCCTCTTATGCGATCGTAGCTCTAGGATCGCGATCGCGAAGGCCAAAATACCCCTGTAACATCTGATGAAATTTCTGCAATTCTCAAAGTCAAAAATGGTCTGATTGACCACCCGAAACTCACGAGGCCCCCGGGACCTCAACCAAAAGTACCAACACATACGTAAACATCATTCAAACTTGTTCCAATCCTTAAAACACCTCAAACAACATCAAAACCATCAATCCACATCGAATCCAAGCCTAAGTTCTTGTAAAACTTTGGAAACACACTTTTGATCAAAAACCCAACCAAACGACGTCCGAATGACCTGAAATTTTGCACACATATCACAAATGGCATAACGAAGCTACAGCAACTCTCAGAATTCCATTCCGACCCTCAGATCAAAATCTCACCTATCAATCGGAATTCACCAAAATACTAACTTCGCCAATTCAAGCCAAATTCTACACCGAACCTCCAAAATCACTTTCGATCACATTCCTAAGTCAAAAATCACCTAACGAAGCTAACCAAATCATAAAAACTCTGATCCGAGCTCATATACAAATAAGTCAACTCTCGATCAAACCTTTCAAATTCAAAGTTTTCCACTGAGACTCTTCTTTCAAATTCCTTCCCATTTTTCCTGAAAACCAAAACCAACGATCTACATTAGTCATAATACATAACACGGGGCAAGTCATGCCCGAGAACTGGCGATCAAAGTGCAAAAAGTTCAAAGCGATCGGTCGGGTCGTTACATCCTCTCCCACTTAAAAACACGTTCATCCTCGAACGTACCCAGAGTTGTTCTAGAAGCCAATCAATAGCTGAATAACCTTACCAAGCGTAAAACCGGGGGTGATCCCACGTCACCCTATCTCATATAGGTATGATAACACATTGAACTAAAATCACACAATCCAGTTTAGCCCATAAGTCATAGAGCCACATTTCACTTTCCGAAATCACACACGAGATTAGAACCTCACATCTATACTCTGAATAGTCCCGAACCAACTGTAATAACCCATACCTGCAACCTCAGATGCAATTATATGATATACCACATAACTCAAACACTTGAAACGATAACTTCTATTCACAATAGCTGCACATAACAGCCGAATATTGATAGGAAACCTCTCATCAACTGAAGTCTCATTCCAACACTTTCACATACTGCCAACGATAAAAGAAACATGCAATAAATCATAACCATTTCTCAGGTAAGCCATTCATGAAGTCACTTCCCTTTTTGGCTAATACCACAACAGATTTCCAAGCAAATTCTCAATATTATCCTTCCAACAAGTTGAAATCAAATCCGATCATATTCATTAATGACCCCAAAGATCACCTCAAATCCAACACACCACTCTGGTGACATGACACATCAATATCGTCCTAAGCCACAACTTTTATAATTCGCGCACCGATAAAAAACGGTCTGAATATACTCAAATCATGAAAATGACCCCAAACAAAAGAGCTGTACCTCAGGCTCATCAGTACCATACAATACAAGGCTGAGACCCGTCTCACATCATAGAAATAGAACACATGAATCTACCCCGAAAGGTCATATCTTCGCGTAGCCTCGCTACAATGTGCGATCCTATCCAAACACTGCTACACATGAAACACCTCATGTCACTATGCTCAAAATCGACAACCACGCACAATTTGATGTCTGGAACCAACGCAAATCATTACACCCATGGTGAAACAAATAACATACGCCACGCAACCTGATAGGACATATCCGATACGCCATTCACTAAGCAATGCTCAATTACTCTTCCCGCTCGAATTCCACTAAGAGAACCCTATTGAACCACACCATAGGTGCCTATAACCAATAAATCATAACATCTCGCAACACAAAAAGGAAACTCACAGGTCTCCCAGATTACTAGCAAGCTTAATAATGATCGAATCAACCTACCCCTCAACAATACAATTCGGGGTCAACCAAGCCGACTCAAGCTAGAACACGCATCCACATTGACCTGCTAACAAACTCATCATCAAGGAAGCCTGAAGCTGCTCCTTCCACTACTACAGCTCCTACCGGAGCCATACGATACGGTGCCCGGCACCAAGTCCATACCGAAATCCACAACCTCGCTCGGTGACATGCCCGACTACCAGAAATACATCCGAAAGTCCTTAGCTCTGGAACTAAATCAATGGTAGAAACCTCTGCACTGACATCTATCACGAAGGCCCAATTAAGAAAAGCAACCCTTCCCAATCGTCCGTTGGTCTTTGAAATATAAACCACTCTGCTAGAACATAATCCGACGCACCTCGCCACTCAACCCGTGGCATTTCTGGCATAGCCCATAGCACAATAGTCCAGAATACTCGAACACTGAGACACCTAGTCTACACCCCAGTATCATATCCAAAATCTAACTTACCAAGTAAAGAAAGATCCACTCGAGCCTCCAAATCCCCGGTAGTTGCTAAACAGTGCCGACACACACGATCTACAACCACATCATAGCCTGTATATGAGAACTTCCGTCTCCACATCTACACAGCACATGAATCATCATATCCGATCTCAATTTTACCGTCCGAACACATGTACACATTTATACCCAATCATTCCACGATAAATACTCTAAAATTCCCATGTGCCATATAAGCAACTCGAATATTAGCAGTCAATCCAACAAGAAAGTGCCGCAATACCACCAAAGTATCATTAACTTAATCACATTGCTCTTTTTCTGAAACCCATACTCTCATCAAATCACTTCCAAATAACAATACCTTTTCCTTAATCATCTGAGGCTACCCGATGCCTAGGAGTTTTATGAACTTCTTTTCAGAATTGAACTGAAACCTCGTACACGCAAATCTCGATCCTCCATAACGTACCGCATATACCATACCATCCAAGGATAACAGGAAAACTTTTATCTCCCTTCCGAGCCACAGACATCTACGCACTCAACTACTCAAGAACTTCCGTTGATCCCATCTAGAAGAAAAATCATTACACATCCCATATCTCTCATATTCGTAGAAAATGCACATCTTCAACCATGGTAGAAATCAACAAGAACTCTCCCAATTCCGTTTGCATAAATTAAACTGCCAGGGCTGAATCCTTCTAACTAGACGAAGTTAAGCAAGCCATCAAAGCGTATGAGCATTGCTGTAAAATACCTGTAAGAACCCATTATCTCGAACACATACCAAGAATTAATCATATCCTTACCATACCGATCCGGTCTACTATCAAGATACTCCATCCACCTAAATTTCCTTCTGTTTCATCCTCAACATTATCTTTTCTCTTGTTGTAGCACCACAATTCCTCAACCCAGGCTCACTACACGAGACCCAAGCACAAGACCACACTGTCTAAGACCCATGAGCCACTTAATACTCTCTCACATATATTCCTAAAAACACCATATTCTAGAATACTTTACTCTGAAGAACTTCCTGCAAATCTAAATACATTACCTTTACCTTCCTGATATTGATACATGGAATTCCTTAATTAACATAAAAATACCACAAGTCTTGACCTCTTCCAATGAAAACACAGTTTCTAACCATGAAAGCAACTTTAAAATACCCGACTGTTTCTTGTAGAATCTTGAACACATTAGAACCATTCTCGAAAGTCATTCACTCTTATTCAAACTGCAAATTACCTGACCTAACGAACAGAACAACCCGTGCCTCATTGGCACTCCGATACCACAAAATGAAATCCTCGTCCCAATACAACCAAGAAAATTCTTGCTCTATGCACCGACCATTGTTTACCAACAACAACTCTAGACATTACGTGATTCTTATACTCTATGAAGCATAATATAACCTTTGTCAAACTTTCCTTTACTCTAGCCATAGCTATTTCACTCGCACGCCCCAAACTGGAACTGACATAGCACCCAATCGTGCAATCAACTGCTCACAACTGGCTCCCCCACTTGGCTCGAAGCCATAGATCAAGATACACTCAATGTCTGATAACACTTTTACTCTATTGATGCCACAATACCATAGTGAGATTAAACTCAAATTACTTATAAGTTTGTGAAAACACAGATCATGCAGTATTGTAAACCTTCTGCAAATCCCACATTCATCCCTACAACAATTAAGCCCACTCTCTAAAGCGACCCAAAGTTTCAAATTTCAACACGTACCCTTCAATTATACATGAGATCTTCTAAAATACATATAAGAATCATACCACTTCAGAATACTCCACAGGAGATAACCCACTTACTTCGCCTCAACATAACATTTCCGTATACCTTTCACTATCAAATAACCACTTAATCTTCCTGAGTATGAACTCATACCGCAACATAAAATTTACTTCATTCCCAACTAGGAGACACAAAAAGATTCTCCTCGCGCCCATAACTCGGGGCTACACCTCCAGTCACAATGGAAATCATTAACTCAATAGTTTATCTATCATCATGCAGACCTTCCTCGTCACTTCCAAGTGCGCCCATAACTCGGGGCTACACCTCCAGTCACAATGGAAATCATTAACTCAATAGTTTATCTATCATCACGCAGACCTTCCTCGTCACTTCCAATTTGCATAGATACATCCCGCAGTACTAACATACTCATCACATGGCTATTCAACCGTTACTTCCACTAATAGGGACATTGCCGAACATATAAGTTCAAAACACTTACTCACACATTCAGCACCTCAGTGCTCAAGCCATGGGCAAAAATCCTGCCTCAAGTCCTCTAGACTGGCCCAACATTAAACTCACAAAGATCACATCTCGCCCCTTGATGGGGGAATCACAAGCCATTAAGGCACATCTTATACTAAGCACTCATGCGCCCATACAAATGTATGGAAGGAATTTCAAGAGTTTCTTTTCAAGCTGAATCAAGGACACACGATAAGAATTCAAGAATGTGAAGTTTTCCTAAAGGTTCTGCAGCCTCTCGAGGATAAATACAGATGTCTCCGTACCAATCTGCGAGACTTTACTAAACCTGCTCATGACTCGTGAGACCTAGTAACCTGGCTCTGATACCAACTTGTCACAACCCAAACCCCGCACTGGTCATGATGACACCTCTCGTGAAGACGAGTCCAGCCAACTAACCCGACTCATCTTTTAAAAAAATAATTAAACATGAATAAACATCGTAAATATGACTTAATAGTACTAATTAGCGGAAATACAAACCAACACAGCCCTAATTGGGGTGTCACAAGTCACGAGCATCTATTAGAATGAAAATTCACTACAAGGCCTAAATATACAAAATCAGGATAATGAACAAAGAGAGAAACATGGTGCTGGGAACGCTGACGGTCACCTCCTTAACTCATGTAACTCTGCCTCTGATCGGCTAAACCCGCTTCTGGGTGAATAGATACTTGCATCTGCACACGAGATACAGGGAGTAAAGTGAGTACTCCAACTCAGTGAGTAATAAAGGTAAATAATAACTGAGCAGTAAGAAATTACATAAAGCAAACCATCATACTGTATAGAAGCAGGGTACAATCCTTGAGAAAACAGTGAAGCTGTGAAAGCTTTGGAAATATTTTGCCTCAGTTTAAATCTCTTTTGAAAACGATCTTTTCAACATTTACGAAATGATTTCAAAATAGTTAGTGCCGATAAGCATAGAAAATTCGCCCCTCAGGCACAAATACCACAGTATAACAGGTAAAAAGGCATGTAAATATGCAAGATGAGCACATAAAAGTTTGCCCCTCGGGCAATATCTCAAAACAGTACCAGCCCCTCGGGATCAATATCAATCGCTCAAAATAGTATCAGCCCCTCAGGCTCAGTATCAGTCACTCAGCATAGCATCAGCCCCTCGGGCTTACTCTCAGATCATATGGGTACCCGCGCTTACTGGGGGTGTGCAAACTCTGGAGGGGCCCCTTAGGGCCCAGGCACTATATCAACATAAGGCCTGAAAGCCTTCTCACATCACACACGAGGCCTGAAAGCCTCCTCACATGACTCATAAGGCCTGAAAGCCTTCTCACATCACACTCGAGGCTTGAAAACCTCCTCACATCACTCACAAGGCCTGAAAGCCTTCTCACATCACACTCGAGGCCTGAAAGCCTCCTCACATCACTCACAAGGCCTGAAAGCCTCACTTAGTCCAGAAAACATCATAAGCCCCTCGGGCTTAATAAAATAGTAGTGGTCAGCCCCAAACAACAGTGGAATATCAATTAAGTCTCAAAAATTCAATTAAAGTGGCTGAGTTTGTAAAACAGTATAATCAATAGGACTGAGTTCAAGTAGTATATCAAATAGTGAGGAAAGAGTGATAAAAATCCACGAAGGACTGAAGTAGTCGGCATTAAGCCCAAAATATGGCAATAAGCCCAAATAATGATGGTAACAACACATCTAAGTCAATTATGTGGTAAAATATCAAACGGGACAGACCAAATCACAATCCCCAGTAGTAAACAACCCCGCGCTCGCCATCACGCGCGTGTTTCACCTCAACATAGCACTTTATTGTGCAAATCCGGAGTTTCAAACCCTCAAGATATCATTTACAATCATTACTCACCTCAAGCCGGCAAAAACTCTAGCTCGTTATTCCCTTGCCTCTCAAATCGGCCTCCTCACGCAGCGCATCTAACCAAAACCACAATGAATATATCATAATAGGCTAAGGGAACATAACCCAATCGAAAAGAATTGAAAAATAGCAAAAATCTCAAAATTGCTGAAACCCAAGCCCCGAGCCCACTTCTCAAAACTCAGAAATTTTTACATTAACGGGTTCCTTATCTCACTATGAGTCGATACATATCAAGAACTCCCAAATCTGAGTTCAAATGACCCATCAAATCCCCAAATCAAATTTACAAATCCCAAGCCCTAGTTCTTCAATTTTAGGCTTAATTTCCATGAATTTCTAGGTAGATTACACAATAAAAACGAGTTTTAAGTTCAAATATATTACCTCCAATCGATTCCCCTTGAATCCCTCTTTCATTTCCTCCAAAAATCTCCAAAACGAGCAGCCATAGATGAAAAATGACCCAAAATCGCGGATGAAATGAAGTTATAACCTTATGCCCAGTATTGACCTTTTCTCTATGCGATCGCGGCCCAAGGCTCGCGATCGTGAAGCACAAAATTTCGGTCTCTCAAAATAACCGCATGCGAATGCTACTGGGGCCCTATGAATGCGATGCCTTTAATCCCAAACCTACGCGAACGCGTGCCATATGATGCGAACGCAAAGAACAACTTTACCAGGCCCCCAGGTCCTCTTATGCGAACGCGATGATGCACTATCTAAGTCACTGCGATCGCGAACGCCCAACCGTGAACACGATGAACAAAACACCTGCCTCCCAAATTCCTCTTATGCGATCGCAGCCCCAGGCTCGCGATCGTGAAGGCCAAAATACCCTTGCAACAAGTGATGAAATTTCTGCAATTCTCAAAGTCAAAAATGGTCCGATTGACCACCCGAAACTCACCCGAGGCCCCCAGACAACCAAAAGTACCAACACATCTGTAAACATCATTCAAACTTGTTCCAATCCTCAAAACACCTCAAACAACATAAAAACCATCAATCCACATCGAATTCAAGCCTAAGTTCTTCTAAAACTTTCAAAACATGCTTTTGATAAAAAATCCAACCAAACGATGTCCGAATAACCTGAAATATTTCACATACATGACAAATGGCATAACGAAGCTACAACAACTCTCAGAATTCCATTCCAAACCTCGGATCAAAATCTCACCTATCAACCGGAATTTACCAAAATACTAACTTCGCCAATTCAAGCCAAATTCTACACCGGACCTCTAAAATCACTTCCGATCACACTCCTAAGTCACAGATCACCTAAAGAAGCTAACCAAATCATAAAAAATCCAATCCAAGCTCATATACCAATAACTCAGCTCTCGGTCAAACCTTTCAAATTCAAAATTTTCCATTGAGACTCTTCTTTCAAATTCCTTCCCATTTTTCCTAAAATCCAAAACCAACGATTTACATTAGTGATAATACATCATGCCCGAGAACTGGCGATCAACGTGCAAAAAGTTCAAAACGACCGGTCGGGTCGTTAGATGACCCCAAAAAACACAAGTCGTAGATCTAAAAAATTGGGCCAGTTGTACACTATGACTTGCGCAATAGCCCTTATAGACTGAAAATTGTACCGAATTGTAAATTTTGTAGAGCCAAAATATTTCAATATGAATCACCGGGATTTTGCTGTGATAATAGATCAGTGAAATTGATTCACTATGGACTACCTGGTCAACTCCTAAATCTTTATTTAGGAAACTCTGAGGGGTCCAAACATTTTCGCACTTATATTAGATTGTATAATAATATATTTGCATTTACTTCTCTTGGAGTGAATTATGACAGAGATTTAGCAAGAAGAAATTGTGGTATTTATACGTTTAGAGTTCAAGGAAAAATGTATCATTTCATAAATGACCTCCTGCCTTCGAGTCAACTAGCCAAAAATCTACAATTATATTTCTATGATACTGATAATGAACTAGCAAATTAGATGGCATTCCCTGACAAGCTTAACGAATCGGTTATCAGGACTTTAATGGGCATATTAAAAGTTAATCCATACTCTATCTTTTTGAAATCTTTAATAGATATCCTAGAATTATCAAACTTCTACATTGCACTTAGGTTTGACTCTGGTTTAGATCAAATAACATATAACTTACCAACATCATCTGAAGTTGCAGCAATATGGATAGAAGACGGAAGTAGTTCTAATATTTCTCTACCACATATTCGAATTTATACACATACTAATAAAAGCCAATTGGTAAATTATTACTATGGTTGTTATGATCCATTGTAGTATCCATTGCTATTTCCTTATGGACAAAATGGATGGCACTGTGGTATTAAAAAGATTATTCAAACGAATAATACTGTTAGCCACATAACTTATTGTGAAAATGAATAGCTACCAAGTGTACAAAACATGTGCTCAGTTGACATGCTATTTGACATAGAAGTAGAACTTCTGGAAAAAAAGAAATGAAAAAGAAATACTGTGTCATTGTGATGACCCGGTCCGTCGTTACATGATTTACCGCCCCGTTCCCCCCATGTTATATTTCTCTATGCTTTAATATCAATATTTAAGGTGATCGAGTAGAATTGGATTGGTTTTAGAGGAAAATGAGATACTTAGTCTCTTAAAGGGAAGCTTATTTTGGAAAAGTCAACCGGAAGTTGACTATTTAGTTAGAGGGCTCGGATGTGAATTTGGAGGTCCGGTGTAGAATTAGGCTTGAATTGGCGAAGTTAGTATTGTGGCTAATTCTGGTTGATAGGTGAGATTTTGATTTCGAGAGTTGCATTAGCTCCGTTAGGTGATTTTGGATGTGCGGGTAAAATTTCAGGTCATTTGGAGGTGTTTTGGTCGGGTTTTTGATCGAACGTGTGTTTCGGAAGTTTTGAAGAAACTTAGGCTTGAATCCGTGGTGAATTGATGATTTTTGTGTTGTTTGACGTATTTTGATGATTGGAACAAGTTCGTATGATATTTTGACCTTGTGGTAGCTTAAATCCTAAATATCCTTGTATGAAGAACAAAGAATATTGTAAGTTCAAATATCCAAAAGAATTTGATGATCATACATATAAGGGGAAAAATGGATACCCAATTTATAGAAGGCGAAATAACGGAAATTTGCAAATATTAGAAGCCAATTTCTTGACAATTCATGGGTCATTCCTTATAATCCACATTTATTGAGAAAATTTAACTGCCATGTTGATGTCGAAGTTTGTTCTGATATTAAAGTTGTTAAATACCTTTATAAATATATTTGTAAGGGACATGATAAAATTGCCTTTTTCGTCCATGCTGATGATCCAAATATTGAAATAGATGAGATTCAAAGAATATCAATCTACTAGATGGGTTTCTCTACGGGAGACAACTTGGCGTTTATTTGGTTTTCCCATTAGCGAAATGACTCCATCTGTTTACCATCTTCATCTACATCTTGATGGATAATAATTTGTCTCTTTTAAAAGCATACAGACGATAAATTCAATTGTGAATAACCCCATGATTAGAAAAACCATGTTGACAGAGTTCTTTGTGATGAACAGAGAAAATAAGGATGCAAAGAAGTTGGATTTACTCTACAAGGAATTTCCAGAATACTTTGTATGGTCCAAACAATATAGAATATGGACACGTCGAAAGCAAGGTGTTGTTATTGGATGTATAGTCACATGTCATCCAATAAAAGGAGAAAGGTAATATCTTATATTGTTATTAATGAACATTAGAGGACCAAAATCATACCAACATTTTCTAACTGTAAATGGAGTATGTTGCAGTACATTTAGAGAAGCAGCAGAAAAGCGAGGCTTATTACAATGTGACAATACCTTAGTTAATTGCATGTCAGAAGCGGTAAGATATCAGATGCCTTATAGTTTGAGACATTTATTTGCCACACTTCTTGTATATTGTAATCCTGCTAACCCAAAAGAACTTTGGAATCAATTTGAAGATTCTATGTGCGAAGACTTCAAGATTTTGCCAAACGTAAATCCAAAATAGATTCGTCATATGTCCTTAAACCATATTAATGATATTCTGCATTCAATGGGTTGTGATATAAATGAATTTACACTCACACCGGAAAGAATTTTAGCTTCTTCTGCTGCTAGGGAGGCTCAAGATTCTCATTTTGAAAGAAATATAATTATTACAGAAGAGGATTTGTTACTAGAAACAAAATTGAACGATGATCGGTGAAAATCATATGATATAATCCTTGATAGAATATTTAAGAATAAGTGTGGAGCTTTTTTTATTGATGGTCCTGGAGGAACTGGTAAAACATTTTTGTATTGCGCATTATTGGCTACCGTATGATCAAAAGGATTCGTAGCTCTAGCAACATCAATATCTGGTGTCGCAGCTTTAATTCTTCCAGAGGACGAACTGCTCACTCCTGTTTTAAACTTTCGATTGATATTGATGAAAATTTCTCATGTAATATTAGTAAGCAAAGTTCACTTGCATCATTGATACGAGATGCCAAAGTAATTATGTGGGACAAATTATCTATGGCCAAAAAACAGCTGATAGAAGCTTTTGATTTACTACTGAAAGATCTAATGGATACAAAGACACTCTTTGGTGGAAAAGTTGTCGTCTTTGGTGGTGATTTTAGACAAATTCTTTCAGTTGTTCGGAGTGGAAAAAAGGAAGATTTCATACGAGAAAGTTTATTATGTTATGAAATTTGGAACCAACTTGAAAAATTGCGATTATCAGTAAACATGCGAGAAAGAACAGATCCTGCTTTTTGCGACTATTTGATACGAATAGGGAGCGGAAAAAAAAACTAAATTCTCAAGGTAAGATTGAAATTCCTAATTGTTTCATTGTTCTTTTATAAGTGAAAAAGAATCATTGAATTTGTTATTTAAAATTATCTATCCAGATTTGTATACATCTACTTGTGATATGTCTTCGACAAATTCTCTTTTTTATTTTAACAGCAAAAAATTATTTTGTTGATGAAATAAATGATATGCTCATAACCCAATTTTCGGGTGAATCTAGAACATATGTAGCATTTGATAAAACTATTGAACCAACTAATCAAAGTCAATATGAAGATTTTTTGCATACTTTACACCTAGCTAGCTTACCTCCGTATAGATTAACCGTGAAAATAAATTTCTTCGTTATTTTGCTACAGAATTTAAACCCCTGTGAAGGTTTATATAATGGAACACGACTTATATGCTGTAATTTTGAGAGACATGTGATAAGTGGAAAAATTGCAAGTGGTGATTCAAAAAACACGCACGTATTTATTCCAAGAATACCGTTGTTGTCTTCACAAGATGAAAAACTACCTATTCCTTTCAAAAGAACACAATTTTTGATTAGATTATGTTTTGCTATGACTATTAATAAAGATCAAGGTCAGACATTAGATTTGTTGGAATTTATTTACGGGAGCCTGTTTTTTCACATGGTCAACTTTATATTACTTTATCACAAGCAAAAAACTCAGGTGCAGTGAAAATGTTGATCCAACCGCCAATACCTAATAGCAACGACGATCATACAACACATAATATAGTATATGATGAAATCATCGAAGCGTCCCTCTTGTGAATTGACAGTTATACTATGAGCAGTCATTTGTTTGAGATTTGACCTACAACTAATTAATATTCTGCAAAAATTTGATCCTCAATGCTTTAAAAGTTAAGTTATTATTATTTAGATGCTTACTGAGATTTGTCTGCATCTTGAATCCTTACATACAAATTTTGAAGTTGTAATATTGCTTGGACAAAGCATCAGCTGTCAGGTAAATGATTTTCCTCTTGAATAGATGCATCTAATACTTGAAACTTTGCAATTATGAATACGAATACAGAAGGCTCAATAAACATTGATGATGAGACGTTATTCTATTATTGCATATTATTTTTTCCTTCACATAAAAAAATGTCTTTTGTGTTCTGTTGAGAATTTTTTGGAAGCCAGAACAGCAAGAGGAGAATGTGAAAGGAGCAGAAGAGAAGTGGACAATTACAAACATAAAATAGAAACAACAGTATTAGTGTTTCCCATGTCTACAAACTTGATATGCTCTGTTTTTGGCCCTTTTAGTTTTGTCAATAATTGATTTCTGTTATTCTATTGGTAAAATTGTTTTCACCTTCCCTATTTGTTTCAACTTGATTTTTACTTCTCATTCTATTGATGATTAATTGCTTTGTAGGTGCCTTAGACTACTGTTGCATGAACATATACCATACATCGTGCAGAGATGTAAAGATCCATTTGATTGATCACAAGAATTAGACGACGCAATTTATCGAAACTTGCTGACTCTAATATGATGGTATATTGATACCTAATGCCGAAGAAATTGTCTGAATTAGTAGCATGCGCTTATTTCTAGGGATTCTATAAATAATTGAAGCTGTTATTTTTTATTAAATTTTATTCTTGTGGATAATGATAAGTGTTATTACATCAGGTGTAGGCTAGGCTAGAAGCTGAAACAGTTAACCAAGCAAAAATTGCAACACCGGAAGCTAAGAGGAAAACAGAAAAAGAAGTTGCAGCTCCCACAGAGAATATGAAATCTCAGTCATTGATGAATACTCCTCTGAAAGATAGCAACGTTCCAAAGGAAGCCATTAGATAACTTATAAAACCTGTACCTGATGGACAGAAACATTTAGCAGGTATATCTCACTGTATAATCTTAGTGACCGAGTGGAAATGGAGATTTGAACTTGTAAAGCCCATACTTTAAGTTTATCTCAAGCATTTCAAAGAAATATTAACTTAAAGGAAGCACTCCACGAAAATATACTTCTGAAAATATTCTCAACTGGGATGAAAATATTGCACTTAAGGTCTTTCATGAACATACATACTTCTTTTCCTGCCATAGAATAAGTTAAATATTAGCATCGATCAAATTTCTGTATTCTTTTTTATTTAAATCATCCCTTTGCCAGTGCATCGCTTGGAGAAAATAGTTATGGTTCAAATTTTAAGTCTTCTAGGACATCATTTTATTCATTGTATAGGCCATCTCTCTATGGCATAATCTAGATTTGGTTAGTTATTCAATTAGGTCCTATTTCTGCGACAAATGTACAACTCTCCACACCATGTAGTTCTACTTATTCATTTACCACTGGTTTATCACATTGAAAAGTTGGCTTCCAAAATTGTATTACCACAATAACTTGAAGCTTGAAGCTAATCATTTACATTTAGGAATTAGTCATTAAGATATATCAATAACTTCCAGATTCATTGTGCTTTAGCATTGACATATCAGGTTATTTTCTACTTCACTTTTCTCTTTTAGATGAAATATGGAATGAGAAGTCAAAATTTGGTTGTACTTGCATTTATTTTAACAGTGGAGTTCCCGCTATATGTCTTGATAAGAAAATGATAAACTTTTTAATCGTCATGTTTCATTCTATATCATATAGTACTTTTTGAATATTATCATATTCACCGGATTGTGTTTGGTCAGCCCAATGTATTTAGTAATTACTTTTGGGTTCTTTAACTTTGTGCCAGAGTTGTTCAGTCAGTCAATCATATATGTGCCAGTAAGAACCTCTCAAATGACTGAATGAATATTCTTGAAATATGGCACTTTTGTGGCCTCTTCTGCTTTTAATCGGCTCCTCAAATGAGACCAGCTAATTAATGCTTACACTTTTTGTGAACTTCTAATTTTCCTGTAATTGTTTTCCCTTCTTTTGATGTGTGCTTGACTTTAACAGTTAATATCATGCTATTATTTTGGTTTAGCTTGACAATTTGTGTTTAATTTTAGTATGCTCCCAGATCTTGGTGGAGTTTGAATTAGTTCATGAAGACGACAAAAGAAACGACATAAATATGCATTTGAGGAGGTGCTGAACTTCACTCACAAGTAAACTGATTTTGTGAATTGCCTTTATCTCAGGTTTGTTGAGAAAATAAATAATTTTCTTACATTCTCTTATGATCAAGGTCTGTCAGCTGTGATTTCCTTATCCTACTGCAGTTGTCTTAGTTATAGAAGTGCTATTAAACATGGCAAATTACAGTAGCAAAATATTACATATTAGGTGACATTATACACAGTTGTTCATTGCATTTCACTTCACATGTTTAGCTGACAGTAGCTAACTCACAAGTTTAGGTGACAATATACGCATCTGTTCATTGCATTACACTTCATTGTCACTTTGTTGTACTGATCCATGTGCTCGCCTTTTTATTCCAAGATAGCTCCGAGAAATTGTTTCTTCTCTTACATAGGTACCATCATTGGAACACCACAATGAAGTTAAGGGAGAGAGTATCGATCTAATTAGATATATTGACAGTAACTTTGAAGGACCTTCACTTTTCCCAGATGTAAGTTTCTGATAAGATTTTCTTTGAGATTTTCTTACTTTGTTTTGGCCCCAGTAAAGGTTAGTTTTGAAGACTGACAAAGGAACTTAGGATGTACCAGGTCTATCACTCAGGTGCACAGAAATGGGCAGATTCGAGCATGTGGGTTGCACGTGAAAGAGATAAGCTTAACTTGGTGTATTTAATATCTCATGATCGAAAAGGTTGCATAATTAATAAGGAGAAGGAGTCCTTAATCAAAGAAAATACAATTCAAGATAGGGAAGGAGTTAGAAGTTGAAATCAACTAGAACTCTTCCACCAAGGGTGAGTTGCATCAGAACTCTAGTTATTTCTTCATCTACTAACTCTATAAATTGCAGGATGTTCTCACATTAAAGTGTTGCACAAAAACACAGAAGTTAAACGTGAATTAGGAGCAAAATAACAAGGCTTTTTGCAAGAAGTTCGTGTGTGATCAAGTGTGCAAACCTGAAGCTACATGAACCAGATTGAAGAACCAGCTCCATAAAGAGTTTTATGTGTCTTTCTTTATTTCTAGTTTAATTGTAGTAGGTGTTTTCATATTGTACCTTGCAGCTTTATCTAGAATCAATTATAATAGGTATTTTGAGTATTAAAGTTAGAGTTGACTTGAAGTTGTCGCAACAGTTAGAGGTTGGTCGCTACAATGGGATTATAGTTAATCCTTAGGTTTACAAAGAGTTTTGTAAATGCAGTTTTGGCTCGTGATTTTAGTGGAAGTTTGAGAAAATCCTACTGAGTAGCAGGTCGTAGTTTTTTCACCTTTTGAGCCGGGTGTTTTCCACGTAAAATATCTGTGTTCTTTATTTTCTGTATTTATTATTCCAAAACAGTAGTAGTTGAAACACATGGAAGAACAAGGTCCTTCCAGAAGCAGTTTAAGCAAAAAATTGGGTACCACACAAATCACCCCCCCTCTTGTGTGGTATTGACATTTAAAACATCAATTGGTATCAGAGCAGGTTATCCTTGAAGAGGCTAATACCTTAGGAAAAGATCAACATGAGTGCACCACCTGGACACTAGGAAGGTCAATCCACTGATAGGCCTCCACTCTTTAATGGCCAGTACTACTCTTGGTGGAAAAACAAGATGAGAGATCACATCATCGGAAAAGACTATCAGCTATGGGATATTGTCACTGATGGTCCCCTTGCTACCATGAAGAAGAATGCTGAAGGATTAGATGTGCCAAAAACAAGAGCTGACTACAATGCTGAGGACTTGAGAAAGTGGGAAAAGAATGCAAAGGCCAAGAAATGGCTTGTATGTGGACTTGGTCCAGACGAGTACAGTATAATTCAAAGTTGTACCACTGCTAAGGAAATATGGGACACTTTACAAGTGTCTCATGAAGGAACTCATCAAGTAAATAGATCAAGAGGAACACTGCTATATTCTCAATATGAGAATTTCACTATGAAGGAAGGAGAAACTATTCAGGATATGTACACAAGGTTCACAACACTAACAAATGAACTTAAGTCTCTTGGAAGGGTTATTCTTGAATAAGACAAAGTTTAGAAGATTTTGAAAAGGGTTCTGCCAATCTCTTGGGAAAGCAAAATCACAGCTATTCAGGAATCAAAGAACATTTCCACTCTTAAGTTGGATGAGCTAATTGGAAATCTCACTGCCTATGAACTTAGAAGGTAAACCATGAAGATGGATACACCCAAGAAGGAAAGGAGCATGACATTTAGAATCACTGAAGGTGCTGATCTAGAGGAGGATGAAATGACCATAATCACAATGAATTTCAAGAAGTACCTAATGAGAGGTGTTACAAGTGTGGGAAGACTGATCAACACATCAAAAATTTCCCTCAATGTGAAATTGAATGGAAGAAGGAAAGAGCAGAACGAAGGAATAGGAAGAAGGAACAAGTTCAACCCAAGAAGAACAAAGGATCAACAAAGGCTATGGTTGCTGCCTTGGGAGAAAGTTTAGATGAGGACTTAGAGGATGAAGATGGAGATGAACAAGCACTTATGGCAATTGGAGAATCCGATGAGGAATCTGAGTTAAGTATAATTCATCTCAAAGACAAGATTAAATTTTTATCTAAAGAAAGACTATCTGAGTTACTCCTGGATTTCATTGATGAATCTGAGGATCTAAATAATGAAAACAAACAGTTGTCTAAGGAGTGTGTGATTTTGAAAGCTAAGTGCGAAAATATGGAACTTAGGGCTAGTGAAAGTGAAAGTAAAAATGCTGAGTTAAAGAACCGGGTTCATGAACTTGACACCACAGTCCTAGAACTTAAATCTGAAAATCTAAAATTGAAATTAGGAACTGGTAAAAAGAAATCTGATCACACACAACACACTTTAGAAGAAAATGAAGGAAAATAAAAGATGAGTTGTACAAAAGAGATAAGCAGATAAAAGTCCTTAAGGAGGATCTAAACAAGGTTAAGCACGAGCTAGATAGAACCTGTGAATGGAATAGGTCCTCCGGTGCACTTTCATAGCTACATGAACACCATAGTAGCAATAAGAGAGGACTTTGCTATGGGACCCCTGCACCTAAGTGGGATCCCAGAAGCAAGTACCTTACACTTCCTAAGAACAAAATTTGCACACACTGTGGTAAAACTGGTCACTATAAAAGTGAATGTATTGTAAAAGAAAAGGCCAGTCAAAAGAATAAAGAATTTATTTAAGGGAAAAATAGGCTGCTAGGTTGGGCTAAAAAGAATTTGATTCACCCTTTTGCCTATAGAAAGGGACCCAAACTCCTAAGACTAACCCCTAATTTCCTTTTGTGGGGCTAAGTGAAGGGAGCAGCCAAATATGGTACATAGATGGTGGATGTTCAAAGCATATGATAGGAAGCAAGAACCAGTTCCTTTCACTTGAGGACCTCAAAGGAGGTAATGTCTCCTTTGGAAATGGGAAGAAAGGTGAGATCATTGGGGTTGGAAAGGTAGGTAAGACTAATTCTCACTCTATTGAGAATGTCTACTTAATAGATGGCCTAAAGTATAGTCTAATCAGTGTATCACAATTATGTGATAAAGGTAACTTGGTAGCATTCACCACTAACAAATATTTTGTGATTAATCTTACCATTGACAAGATTGTTTTGTAGGGAAAAAGAGTAAACAATACATGCATTTTAGATTTGTCCACACTTACAGAAAATGAACTCACTTGCTTAAGTGTGTTGGACAATGATCCCCTCCTTTGGCACAAAAGACATGGACATGCAAGTTTGAGTCAACTCAACAAATTAGTCTCCAAGGATCTGGTGATAGGGCTGCCTAACATCAAGTTAAAGGAAGACAAAGTTTGTGAGGCTTGTGCAAGGGGGAAGCAGGTAAGATCCTCTTTTAAATGCAAGAAAGTGGTAAGTACCACCAGAACGATGGAACTGGTCCATATGGATCTGTATGGTACAATGAGAATATTAATCAAAGGTGGTAAAAGACATGTGATGGTGCTTGTTGATGATTACTCTAGGTTTACTTGTACATTATTTTTAACATCTATAGATGAAGCATTTGAAATGTTTACTTCTTTTGTTAGAAAATGTCAAAAACAACTAGGTATCAATTTGCATCAATTAGGTCTATCATGGAACTGAATTTAATTTGAAAATGCTAAGTTTGCTGAATTTTTGCATGCTACATCATAAATAGTTGCATGACTAGACCTATTGTTAAGAAGATTCCCTATGAGTCACTTAAAGGGAGAAAACTAAATATATCCCATCTTAGGACATTTATATGCAAGTTCTTTGTGCACAATAATGGAAAAGACTCCCTAGGTAAGTATGATCCTGTATTCTTGGGATATTTTTCACATAGCAAAGCTTATAAGATATACAGTAAAACAACTATGTGTGTAGAAAAAACGTATATGTTATTTAAAACTAACATTCTTTCTAAGAAGCAAGAACAAGATAATGAAGAGATTGGGCTGATAAGAAATTCAAATGGTGAAACCATAGTCCAGCCTGAAGAAGCATCACGGGAAGGAATATGTGATGGAACAGGTCCTTCCACCCAGGGCAACATGACAGGGGGAACTGACTAGAGAGGAACTGACCCTCAAACCTCGAGAGAACCTGTCCATGAACCTATTCCTCAGTAAAAAACCAAGAAAGAACTTCCAAAGACATTGACATTCCTATAGCAACATCCATAAAAATGGATATAGATGAACCTGGTTCATATGTTGATCAGAAGTTGTATAGGGGAATGATTGGTTCTCTTTTGTATCTTACTACTAGCAGACCTGACATTGTTTT
>MU694605.1:34884-50543 GCA_026770625.1 Nicotiana glauca | reverse complement strand
ATCATAGAACATTCTGGGCACCTTCTCATAAGCTGCTACAAAGTTTGATTCTTAGTTGTACTTATAGGCTTGAAATCATTGAGCACCACACTTTAACTTCTGAAATCACTAGAACCATTATTGAGAGCCACCCGCTCTGACTTGGTCCCAAATATAATTCACTCCACAATTCTTATAACACACGAATACTCTCTCGGCGAAGCACCCGGCGAAATTACTTCCTCTGAAACCTGTATCTATACCAGGCATAAATCTTGAACCTATTTCTATGTCCGAACATAAGCCAAGAAGGCTAACCATAGCACATCCTTAATAATTCCTCCGCTCAATTTAATACCTATGGTATTTTCTCGTAGCTGGATTAATCCATCAATATGCTAATAACCAGAAATCACGTAAGTAGTTAATCATACAGCCCAATCATAATCGGTGGGACTCTCCCACTTAGCTTGAAGCCATCATTTCACCATTCTTGAGGTCGCCCGACCTTTTTACCTCTTATTGACATAACCTCTCGTCATAAGTTATCAAAATTTCTCGGAATCTTCTTGTAAATCCCCATCTTTCATATTCTGAATCATTAACCACATTCGCACGACCGATCTCTTTATTGAACAACCAATATAATTCTTTGCAGAAGCTTCGCCAACCACGCGACCGCTAACCTGCTCATCGGGAATAACCCACATAGGGGAATCACCTCCCGATATCTTCCCACGCCGCTGCACGAGGTACATTCCCTACGACACCAATAGCCCATCCTGAGTCCAAGCTCACCTTCCAGTTGCACAAGTCCATTCGCCCTTCGCGGGCATCAATTAAATGTGCGACAACATCTTTCCAAATTCAGGGTTATGCTGTACCCTCCTCCATTTAAAGCAGCTCCTTTCCGCCATATCAATCTTTTTCCACATAATAGCCCATACTTCACATCATACCCGCAGGCTTCAACCACCAATCATTAAAATCCCCAATTCGATCCAAACTCTCCTTAGGGCGTGTAGTCTTCCTACTACCAAGCCCATATGCAACACCCGCCACTCTCCCACTTTGGCAGAACTCATCTCCTTAATCGGTCACTCGACCTTGCTTCTCATACTTGGCCTTCTAGAAATTTTAAACACCACCAGACATTTCCCACATGTCCTTCCTCATACTTTGCTACTCAATTGTTGCCTTAAATGAAATCTATCTTCGTGGCATTTGAACCCACCATTGCTACTAACTTTAAACCTTTCCAAAGGTCATCTTTATCAAGCCGTCAACATTAGAAATTCTGATTCGATCTTAAACCACTGCATCATGCTATATCTGACAGTTGTACCTCCAATATTATTTCACAATATCCTACCAGAAAGGCGAATTGTAGCAGATTATAACACCAACAACTTAGTAAGTTCAATCAGGACCACGACACCTTCTCATAAAAGAAAGCTCAACCACGCTTGCGAATACCAAGCCTCATTACTTCCACCAGCCCACACCTGACCATTCTTAGTCCGACTACCTTTTCCCCTATCGGGAATAAAATACTGAATCCCTTGATTACACACTGAGTAAACCTCCCTTCATATCATTCACTGCCCCGACACATGGGCAACACCCTACCATTATAATAACATTGCGGAATAATCGCTCATAAGCATCATGGCAACCTGTGCCTAGCCTCAAGGCTCTTAGAAGTTCTGTTACTGAGCTGAAACAATATAATATCCCTCCATAATGCAACTATAATAGTCCAATCAACTATACCGGGAAAAATCATCCTGCACCACATTTGTAGTGCCATTTCAATTCTCCGACTTTCGATTTATAACAAGCGCTCACGTAAGATTGAGTAGGAAGAAATCAAAGGCATAAGCCTCAAAGGAATCGAACCGCACGAAAAGGAAATCAAGAAGGGAAGCACTCCTAACAGTCCTGCAGCCTCCCGAGGATAAGTACAGACGTCTCCGTACCAATCCGTGAGACTCTACTAGACTTTCTCATGACTCGTGAGACCGATGGGAACCATTTGCTCTGATACCATGTTGTCACGACCCAAAATCCACTAAGGGTCGGGGTGGCGCCGGACACCTCTGTCAGGTCAGCCAACTAACTTATCAATTAATTCCTCTCTTAATACTTTTGAAAATCTAAGGGTTTTCCTTCCATTTTCATAAATAAAAGTTCTCTACTAGAATTCAAATTTAAATAATAACAATTAGTACAAATCAGTTGAAAACCATCCCAGAAACCTGGTGTCACAAGTACATGAGCAACTATTGATAATGAGAATAAAATACAACACCTGTCCGAAATACAGTGGACAGGGAATAAGATACAAAATACTGAAAGGAACTACACTAGCTACGGGTCGCCTCGAACAATGCAGCTCACCTAGTCCCAGCGTCATCCATGCTTCTACACCCAATAGGTTGCTAGAGGTATATATACCTGTGCAACAAAAATGNTCTCTAATAGTCCAATGATTATTTATCCTTAATATACATATTAAACAGTGGATTTATATTTTTAGACATGATGTTAATCCAGATAGAGAAAACAAGTAAGCACATAATTCTTTCATAGGAAATTTCCACGATTTTTTTCATTATTAACAAAATGATCTCGAGCCATAGTGAGGCATGTAACAACTTAATTAAGTCCAGGCAGCAATACAAGCATACACAAATCATACCGAGGCAATGGCCCGATCCAACAGAAATAAATGTGCACTTGCCGAGGGTCGACGACACGCCTATAGATGCATCTATTAATCTGCCGAGGCGTTTGGCCTATTCAAAAATAAACACACACAGACAGACAATCAGTCAAGAAATCAACATGGAGCAATTATCCAAGAAAGACCAGTTCTCTTTAATAATTTGAGAAAACGAAGCTTAAGTCTTTTTAGAAATCTATTTATTAGTTCAATGCGATCTATTGCCCCGCTCGCGAATCATCCATGCGATGCGGTCAACATAAAATAAACAACCACCCCGCTCGCGAATCATCCATGCGACGCCGGTACACGTAAGATACATCCTCAGATAGCCAAATTAGAATTTTATCGAGGAATAATTATCCAAATAAGCCAATTCTCCGTTTAACAATCCAGGAAATGATGTTTAATCTCTTTTTAAATTTGTTTACTAATCAAAGGTGATTTAAACCATTCAAGTCATCAATGGGTTCATAATTAATCCAAGTATAACATGCTGATGGGTCCTAGCTACCCGGACAATAGCATAATAGTAGCTACGCACGGACTCTCGTCACCTCGTGCGTACGTAGCCCCCACATATAGGAGCACATAATCAATTATTTCACCTATGGGGTAAATTCCCCCTCACAAGATTAGAAAGGAGACTCACCTTGCTCCGAAGATTCATAACCGGCATATTACATTCTTTCGAAGACTTGCACCAACGTACAATGCTCCAAAACTAGCCAACGATCATATAAATCCATTAATACATGCTCAAATATACCTTACAACCCAATTTATAACAATTCCTAACCCCGAACGAAAATTTGACAAAAATGCCCTCGGGCCCACGTGCCCGGAATCCGAAATATTTCGAAGATAAAGGTTACCCATGATCTTAGGAACTCAAATATATAATTTTCTCTTAATTCCATACCCAAAATCGTGGTCAAAATCCAAGAACACAAATTTTCTAGGTCTTTCTCTAACCCTCAATTTTCTACCCATTTACATGCTAAAAATCCATACATAATCAATGTGTTTAACTCATAATAGGTGGGGATAACATACCTTATCATTGATGATGAAAACCCTCTCTTTGAGCTCCCCAAAAATCGCCCAAGCCATGAAGAAATGAGGGAAATGAACTAAATCCCCGATTTTAAAACACCTTCTGCCTTCACCAATTTTCGCTTCTACGGAAACGTGTCTGCTTTCGCGGTCCCGCTTTTGCGGATCAATAGCCACTTCTGCGGCTTCCACTGGACCTCCCCATTTCACTTCGGCGATCAGCCTTCCGCAGATGCGTTCCCGCTTCTGCGTAACCTTGGTCGCATCTGCGGTCCACACGCTCTTGGTCAATTCCGCTTCTGTGGTTCTCCACATCGCAGGTGAGGTCTGCTTCTGCGGAAGACAAACCGCATTTGCGGATCCCTGCAGCTCCAACCAAAACCGCTTCCGCGATCTCCCCTTCGCACCTGCGATACCGCTTCTGCGGTCCCCATTTCCGTAGAAGCGGAAATACCAGAAGCAGCAGTTTCAGCACTTCTTCAAACTCCGGATTCGATCCGTTAGCCACCCAGAATCCACCCGAGTCCCCCGGGACCCCAACCAATCATACCAACCAGTCCCAAAACACATTACGGACTTGATCGAGGCTTCAAATCCCATCAATTAATGCTAAAATCATGAATTACACCCCGTTCAAGCTTTATGAACTTCGAACTTTCCAACTTCTACTTTCGATGCTTAAGCCTATCAAATCACGTCCGATTGACCTCAAATTTTACACACAAGTCATATTTGACATTACGGACCTACTCCAACTTTCGGAATTAGATTCCGACCTCGATATCAAAAAGTCAACCTCCGGTCAAACTTCTCAAAAACCTTCAAATTCTAACTTTAGCCAAATTGCTCCAAAAGGACCTACGGACCTCCGAATTCACTTCCGATCGCGCTCCCAACTCCAGAATCACCATACGGAGCTATTCAAAGTCTAGGAATCCCAAGAGGACATCGATAACACTGAAATGCACTTCAAACTAAACTTATGTAATTTCTTCCAAAATGCTAGCTTCCACAATAGGCGCCAAAACGCTCCCGAGTCATCCAAAACCCGAACCGGGCATACGCCCAAGTCCGATATCATCATACGAACCTGCTGGAATCTTCAAATCTTGATTCTGAGGTCGTTTTCTCAAAAATCCA
Source organism: Nicotiana glauca (assembly GCA_026770625.1). NCBI lineage: Eukaryota > Viridiplantae > Streptophyta > Magnoliopsida > Solanales > Solanaceae > Nicotiana > Nicotiana glauca. Next base: position 45,643 of record MU694605.1, on the reverse strand, counting down.
ATCCTAGTTCATTCTTTCAACTTTAAGCTTTTCAAATGAGAATTTTCATTTAAGTTTAACTCCGATCTTTTGAATTTAAATTTTCCACCATGCGAACAAGTCACAATACCTGAAATGAAGCTGCTCATGGCCTCAGACTGCTGAACGATGCGCTAGGGCTCAAAACGACTGGTCGGGTCGTTACAGGTCGAGCGGCCCGTACCATAGATGCATCTATTTAATCTGCTGAGGCGTTCGGCCCGTTCCAAAAATAAACACATACCCTGCTCGCGAATCATGCATGCGACGCAGGTACACATATTAATACATGCTCAATCAGTCAAATAAGAACTTATCGGGGAATATTTATTCAAATAAAACCAATTCTCCTTTAACAATTTAAGAAATAAAGTTTAATCCTTTTAGAAATTCACTTACTAATTCGATGTGAGTTAAGCAATTCAAGCTACCAATGGGTTCACAATTAATCCACGTATAATATGCTTTTGGGTCCTAACTACCCGGACAATAGCATAATAGTAGCTACGCACAGACTCTCGTCACCTCGTGCGTACGTAGCTCCCACAAATAGGAGCACATAATCAATTACTTCACCTATGGGGTAAATTCCCCCTCACAAGATTCGAAAGGAGACTCACGTCGCTCCGAAGACTCATAACCGGCAATCTACAGTCTTCCGAAGGCTTGAACCAATGCACAATGCTCCAAAACTAGCCAATGGTCATACAAATCCATTAATATATGCTCAATTAAACTTTACAACCCAATTTGTAACAATTCCTAACCTCGAACAAAAAGTTGACAAAAATGCCCTCGGGCCCATATTCCCGGAATCCGAAATTTTTCGAAGATAAACTTTTCCCATGGCCTTAGAAACTCAAATATTTAATTTTCTCTACATTCCATACTAAAAATCGTGGCTAAATTCCAAGAATATGATTTTCTAGGTTTTCCACCAAAACCCCAATTTTCTACCCATTTACATGCTAAAATCCATACATAATCAATGTATTTAACTCCTAATAGGTGGGATTAGCTTACCTTATCATTGATGAATGAATTCCTCTCTTGAATCCTCCAAGAATCGCCCAAGCCATGAGAAATGTGAGAGAAATGACCAAAATCCGACTTTTAAAATAACCCTCTGCCTCTAGGCTACTTCCGCTTCTGCAGAGAATATCCCGCTTCCGTGGTCCCGCTTTTGCGGATCAATAGCCGATTCTGCGGCTTCCACTGGACCTCCCCATTCCGCTCCTGCGATCCGCCTTCCGCAGATGCGGTCCCGCTTCTGCGGAACCTTGGTCAATTCCGCTTCTGCTTCCTCCTTTACCGCTTCTGCGGGGCCGCTTCTGCGGTCCCATTTCTGCAGAAGCGGAAATACCAGCAACCAGATCCCCTTAGCTACTCTTCAACTTCCAAATTTGATCCATTAGCCACCCGAAATCCACCCGAGGCTCCCGGGACCCCCACCAATCATACCAACCAATCCCTAACACATTACGGATNCTACTCCACCTTCCGGAATCGGATTCTGACCCCGATATCAAAAAGTCCACTTCCGGTCAAACTTCTCAAAAACCTTCAAATTTCTATCTTTAGCCAAATGGCTTCCAAATGACCTACGGACCTCCGGATTCGCTTCCAATCGCGCTCCCAACTCCAGAATCACCATACAGAGCTACTCCCAGTCTCAAAATTCCAAATGGGCATTGATAACACTGAAATGCACTTCAACCCAAACTTATGAGATTCCTTCTAAAATGCTAACTTCCACAATAGGCACCAAAACGCTTCCGGGTCATCCAAAACCCAATCCGGGCATACGCCCAAGTCCGAAATCATCATACGAACCTGCTGGAACCTTCAGATCTCGATTCCGAGGTCGTTTACTTAAAATCCGAATCCTAGTTCATTCTTTTAACTTTAAGCTTCCGAAATAAGAATTCTCTTTCCAAATCAACTCTGGACTTCTCGAAATTCAATTTTAACCACGCGTACAAGTCATAATACCTGAAATGAAGCTGTTCATGGCCTCCGACTGTTGAACGAAGCGCTAGTACTCAAAACGACATGTCGGGTCGTTACATTCTCTCCCACTTAAACATACTTTCGTCCTCGAACGTGCTGAGATCTATACGAAAGTAGTCTGAAATCCCTGTTTAGTACCTCACGCACCTTCCCGTGCTACCACAACTTAGCTGAGCACATTAGCTCGATAAATTCTGAAGATATTCCCTTTTTATTCAAGCAAATAAGCCTTAGAGCCCGATTCGAACATCCGGAATCCTATGCCAGGACCGATCCCAACATACGATCACCATATCAATCACTACACGCTGTACTCAAACATGACAACATAACTTTGCTGGATTCTTACTTTGCAACACAGTCCACAGGACCACAATAGCCTTTTTCTGATCAACTTGGTCAAAATCCCTACAATTCTGATGTTCCTATTGCACCCCATGATATATACAGTTCTTACTCTATCCTTTACCATACCGCCATGGCGGAATAGATGTACCAACATTCATAATTGACTGTCGAGTCAACAAAACATTAGGTCTATACTCCTGACAAAACCTTCACCTCATTCTGAACCCAATAATGGTCTTATCTCCATAACATACCTCATACAACTGGATTGCACAGAACCCTAGATCAAGAGATCTCGTCTCATCCGATATAACTGCTCAGGCAATAAGCCACCCCAGAAATTGTTAAAATCTTATATGATGCTACCATGCGCAAATAGGCCACCAATTCGAACGCAATGCCAAAGGAAAACGAACTCTGGAAGGAAGTACCTAACTCCCGCACTACTACGGACTTTCCTTAGAAAATAGGAAGCAGGACATACAAAATTAGCATATAGAAAACTACACTCAACATCACACTGTTGCGGCATGCAACCCGATCCACACAGCATAACCATGGCGGCGTGCCACCCAATCCTCACAATATAATCATGGCGGCGTGCCATACGATCCAAGTAACATACCCATGGCGGCGTGCCACCCAATCCACACGTAGAACTCACATAAAGAGATATACATCGGGCCAAGCTGCCCATTACAACAAGATATCAAATTTGGTCACAAACACGCTAAGTGCATAATACCATCCCTGAGGGAACATACAGCGCCATAAGTTACAAAACTCGAGCACAAATGAGGTGCGATATACAGTCTGAATCTCAAGAGCCATCTTGCTCATAATACGTCATTTCTACGCTGATCCCCAACACATACACAATTCTCATGCCGTCTCACAACTCACATGGTGCAATAATTTATTACACAAAATATCTGACAACGAGATTACACCTTGACTACTCCATAAGGAGCGCGTTACTGAAATGAACACAACCGGCTTGACATAGAGTCCATATTCACATTTAAACCCATCCACCGACCTCAAGTCGATCCTGATCACATCAAACTAAGCCAATAACGTTTCAAAAGTCCGCACTAATTCCCTCTCCTTATAACACACAAGAACAACCGTCACAACCAGAGAAAACCTCCTCGGTTCATAACCCAATAAACAAAGTGCCCTCCAGGCCTAAAGTCTCAAATTAATGATATTACCACCATTCTCGTACTTGGTTTAAATCTTTAGTCAATCGAGTGACTACATGTCACACTTATCCAATCTTCCCGTTGGACAAGCTCCCAATACCTTCTAAAATAAATAATGGGTCCGCCCATCCAAACCATCGGCCGCACTAACGCTGAAAAGCGATCAAGTATTCTTAACTAGAATGCAAGGACTTTTTCCACAAAACATCGATCTCGGGTGACGCTGAAGACAACGCCAATTTACTTTAATCATTCCACCCTTTTCTGGCACATCGGAGCTCGTGACATCCTTACCAACAACAAACTGCAACCTTGACCCTCACTTTAAATTTCCATACCTCTAACCGCACCCAACGTGCTAATATACGATAGAACACGATTTTCATCGTAACTCCGAAATCATTAATATTTTAACACTTCATCATATACGAACTTTTCACTTAAATCACTTCAGGAGAATCATAGCAACACACGAGTAAATTCCCATAACCGTAGGATATGCAAATCTCTAAGTAGTGGCCCAAGCCACCATATTCCTTCCGGAATCTACTTCCACTTAACAGGCCATAACCGAAGAATGCTTATGAATAACATCAATTACGGCGGCCGACAAACCTCACACGTACCGCCACAAATCATACGCATAACTCGATAAAGCTGAACGAACTGATCTCTGACCCTAATATGCCAATTCAACTATGGCCAATCAATCTACCCCCTTCCAGTTTATCCTTGATTGCCTTAGAAGTAATAGTAACTCCATTTAACACATAATATACTCCATCTACACTCACCCTGAGTCACCTTGAATCACGAGACCAGGCTGTCTCAATTCCCACGAACTATTTCATATCACTCAAATGCTACACCACAAGTCAAAATATCATAGAACATTCTGTTCCTCTGCTCATAAACTACTACAAAGCTTGATTCTTAATTGTACCTACAAGCTCGACATCATTAGGCACCACACTTTACCTCTTGAATTCACTAGGATCGTTACTGAGAGCCACCCGCTCTGACTTGGTCCCGAATATAATCAACTCCATAAATATTCTAGCACATTAATACCCTCTCAACAAAGCACCTGGCAGCACCACTCCCCTTTAAACCCGCTTCTACACAAGGCATAAATTCTGAATCTTTTCCCAAGTTCGACCATGAGCCCATAAGGCTAACCATAACATATCCTTAATAATTCCTCCGCTCAATTTACTACCTATGGTCTTTTCTCGTAGCTGAATTAATCCATCAATATGTTAATAACCATAAATCACGCAAGTAGTTAATCTTACATCCCAATCATAAGCGGTGGGACTCTCCCACTTAGCTTGAAGCCATCATTTCACCATTCTTGAGTTCGCGCGACCTTTTTACCTCTTATTGACTTAACCTCGCGCCACCAATTATCAAAATCTCTCGGGATCTTCCTGTAAATACCCATATTTCATATTCTGAGTCATCATCCATATTCGCACGACCGACCTCTTTGTTGAACAACCATTATAACTCCTTGCAGAAGCTTCGCCAACCATGCGACCGCCAATCTACTCACGGGGAATAACCCACCTAGGGTAATCACCTCCCGACATCTTCCCGTGCCACTGCACAGGGTACATTCACTATAACACCAATAGCCCATCCTGAGTCCGAGCTCACCTTCCAGTTGCACAAGTCCATTCTCCCCTCGCGGACACCAATTAAATTTGCGGCAACATCCTTCCAAATTCAGGGTTATGCTGCACCCTCCTCCATTTCAAGCAGCTCCTTTCCGCCATATCAATCTTCTGCCGCATAATAGCCCATACTTCACAGCATACCCGCAGGCTCCAATCACCAATCATTAAAATCCCCAATTCGATCCAAACTCTCTTTAAGGCGCGTAGTCATACTACTACCAAACCCATATGCAAACCCTTGCCACTCTCCCACTTTGGCGGAACTCATCTCCTTAATCGGTCACTCGACCTTGCTTCTCATACTTGGCCTTCTAGAAATTTTAAACTCCGCCTGGCACTTCCCACATATCCTTCCTCATACTTTACTGCTTAATTGTTGCTTTAAATAAAATCTATCTTCGTGGCACTTGGATCTACCATTGCTGCTAACTTTAAACCTTTCCAAAGGTCATCTTTATCGAGCCGTCAACATTAGAAATTCTGATTCGATCTTAAACCACCGCATCATGCGATATCTAACAGTAGTACCTCCAATATTATTTCACAATATCCTGCCATAAAGGCGAATTGTAGCAGATTATAACACCAACAACTTATTACGGTCAATCAGGACCATGACACCCTCTCATAAAAGAAAGCTCAACCATGCTTGCAAATACCAAGCCTCATTACTTCCACCAGCCCACACCTGACCATTCTTAGTCCGATTGCCTTTTCCCTTATCGGGAATAAAATACTGTATCCCATTGATTACACGCTGAGTAAACCTCCCTTCAATTTATTCACTGCCCCGACACGTGGGCAAACACCCTACCATCACAACAATACTGCAAAATAATCTGTGACGACCCGACCCGTCGTCTCATGAGTCACTCCTCCATTTCCCCATTTTATGCTTCTTCAAGTTTCATTATCAGTATTTGGTGTGTTATAGTTTATTCGGATTGGTTTTGGTAGAAATGAGGCACTTAGCCTCTTTAAGGAAGGCTTTAGTTGGAAAAGTCAACCGGACGTTGACTTATGAGTTATAGGGATCGGATGTGATTTTTGGTGATTCGGTTAGCTTCGGGGGATGATTTTAGACTTAGGAGTGCGATCGGAATTGATTTTGGAGGTCCGGTGTAGAATTAGGCTTGAATTGGCGAAGTTAGTATTTTGGCGAATTCCGGTTGGTAGGTGAGATTTTGATCCGGAGGTCAGAATGGAATTCTGAGAGTTGCAGTAGTTCCGTTAGGTAATTTTGGATGTGTGTGCAAAATTTCAGGTCATTCAGAGGTGTTTTGTTGGGTTTTTGATCGAATGCGTATTTCGGAAGTTTTGAAGAAACTTAGGCTTGAATCCGATGAGAATTGATGATTTTAGTGTTGTTTGATGTGTTTTGATGATTGAAAAAAGTTTATATGATGTTTTGGGATATGTTGGTGCTTTTGGTTGAGGTCCCGGGGGCCTCGGGGTGATTTCGGATGGCTAAACGAGAAGTTTTGAACTTAGAATTTTGCTGCAGAAAATGCACAGCAGTTGCAAACCAAAATTGGTCTTCGCGTTTGCAGGGATTGGTCCGCGTTCGTGAAAGGGTGAGTTTTCAGTGCATCGTGTTCCCGTGGGTGGCTTCGCGTTCACGTAGAAGGGGGCCTGGGTTCCTACCAAGTTTATTCATCGCGTTCGCGATAATGGGGTCCGCGTTCGCGTAGGAGGAACGGCCTGTGCATCGCGTTCGCGGTCAATGGGACGCGTTCGCGTAGTTGGAGATCCTGAAGCAGTGCGTTTGCGGACTAGGAGCCGCGTTCGCATAGAGTAATTTCCTGGTCAATGATTTTTTTTCATCGCGAATGCGGGGGTGTTGACCGCGTTCGCGTAGGGTAAAAATTGGGCGTACAGAAGTGTTTTTATATCATTTCATCCGCGAAGCTTGGTTCATTTTCCTCCATTGTTGAGCACCTTAAGAGCTTTTTGGTAGAAATTGAAGAGGGTTTCGATGGGAATCGATTGGAGGTGAGTCCTACGGCCTAGAAACACCATTTTTTTTAAGAATCAACCTGTAAATTCATGGAAATTTGGGTAAAATTGGAAGAACTAGGGCTTGATTTTTGAAATGAAATTTGGGATTTGAGGGGGGCATTTGAGATCCGATTTTGGTAAATTTGATATGTATGAACTCGTGGCGAGACGAGGAACCCGGTGATGTGAATTTCGTAATTTTTTAAGAAGTGGGCCCGGGGCTCGGGTTTTGCCAACTTCGTGATTTTTGATATTTTTCGAGTCCTTTCGATTGGGTTATGATTCATTAGCCTATTGTGACGTATTCCTTATGGTTTTGATCAGATTTGACGCACGAGGAGGTCGATTCGAGGGGAAAAGTCGTCGCGTGCTAGAGATTTCACCGGTTCGAGGTGAGTAATGATTGTAAATGATATCTTGAGGGTTTGAAACCTCGGATTTGCTCCCATAGTGCTATATTGAGGTGACTTACACGCCGGATAGAGAGCGTGGGGTAGAGCACTGTTGGGGATTGTGACTTGGTTCGTCCTGGTTGTTGATTTTACCGCGTATTTCACTATGACTTGTTGTTTTTCACTATGACTTGTTGTTTTTCACTATGACTTGGGCCTATTGCCATACTTGGGGCTTATTGTCGACTGTTTGAAATCCTGGTGAGCTATCATCTCTTATTTCCTCACTATTTGAAATATTATTTGAACTCTGTCCATTTGAATTACGCTGTTTCATGAACTCAGCTATATTTTTACTCAACCTTGAGTTTTTAACTGATATTGAACCATTGTTTGAGCTGAGCATTATTGTTTTACTGATGCTCGAGGGGCTTATGATTATTTTTGGATTAATTGAGGCTGAGGGCTATATGTGAGGATATGTTGAGTGATGTGAGGAGGCTTTCAGGCCTCGAGTGTATTGTGAGGAGGCTTTCAGGCCTCGAGTGTATTGTGAGGAGGCTTTCGGGCCTCGAGTGTATTATGAGGAGGCTTTCAGGCCTCGAGTGTATTGTGAGGAGGCTTTCAGACTTCGAGTGTATTGTGAGGAGGCTTTCAGGCCTCGAGTATATTGTGAGAAGGCTTTCAGGCCTCATATTGATATGTACAGGCTTTCAGGCCTTATTATGATAGCGCTTGGGATGTAGGAGCCCCTATGGAGTCTTCACACCCACAGTGAGTGCAGGTACCCATGTGATGTGATACTGAGCCTGAGGGGCTGATACTGTTCTGAGTGATGTGATACTGAGCCCGAGGGGCTGATACTGTTCTGAGTGATTGATATTGAGCCCGAGGGGCTGGTACTATTTTTGAGATGTGCCCAAGGGGCGGACTTTTATATGCTCATCTTGCATATTTAATTGCCTTTTTACCTGCTATACTGTGGTACTTGTGCCCGAGGGGCGGATTTCCGTGCTTATCAGCACTAACTGTTTTGAAATCGTTTTTGCAATTATTGAAAAGAACATTTTCAAAAGAGATTTGAACTGAGCCAAGGCATTTCTAAAGATATCACAGATTTCAGTATTTTTCTAAGAAAATTGTACCCGGCTTCTATACAGCAAGTTGGTTGCTTTACGTGATTCCTTGCTACTTAGTTATTATTTACCTTTATTACTCATTGAGTTGAAGTACTCACTTTACTCCCTGCACCTCGCGTGTAGTTGCAGGTACTTATTCACCCGGTAGTGGGTATTGGCCGCGTGGAGGCAGAGTTGTAAAGGTTTTAGCGAGGTGACTGCCAGCGTTCGCAGCACCACAGTCCATTTATGTTATTCATTAGTATCACTCGGTGTATTTCTAGACTGTAAAGTGGAGATTTCATTCTTATAGATGCTCGTGACTTGTGACACCTCGGTCGGGTTGTATTGGGTTGTAATTACATTAATTAATATCATTAATTTATATTTGAACTGTTATATAACTGATTAACTGCTTTAAGTGGAATTCTAAAATGGTCTGGCTGGCCTTATCTTCACGAGAGGCGCCATCACGACCGGAGAGGGATTTGGGTCGTGACAAGTTGGTATCAGAGCCTATGTTACTAGGTCTCACGAGTCATGAGTAGGTTTAGTAGAGTCTCGCAGATCGGTACGGAGACATCTGTATTTATCTCGAGAGGCTGCAGAACCCTTAGGAAAACTTCACATTCTTGAATTCTTATCATGCGTCCTTGATTTAGCTTGAAAAGAAATTCTTGAAATTCCTTCCACACATCTGTGTGCGCACTTGAACGCTCAGTATTATATGCGCCCTGATGGTTGGTGATTCCCCTGATCGAGGGGCGAGATGTGATCTCTGTAAGTTCGATGTTAGGCCAGTCTGGAGGACTTGAGGCCGGATCCTTGCCTATGTCTTGAGCACCGAGGTGCTGATTGTGTGAGCAGGTGATTTGAACTTATATGTTCGTTATTGTCCCTATTAGCCGGAATAGCGGTTGGATATCCATGTGATGAGTATGTTAGTATTGCGAGATGTATTTATATGACTTGGTAATGACGAAGAAGTCTACTGGATAATAGATGAACTGTTAAGTGATTCGATTCCTATTGTGATTTGATGTGTAGCCCGAATTATGGGCGCATGAAGAATATTTTTTTTGTGTCTCCTAGTTGGGGAGCGAAGTGCATTACATGTGGCGGAATTAGTTCAGACCCAGGAAGACTAAATGATTGTGTAATGTGTATGAAGGTGGAAGGTATGTAGAAATGTTAAATTGAGGCGAAGCAGGTGGGTTATCTTCTACGGAGAGTTCTTAAGTGGTACGATCCCTTGTGTGTATGTTAGGAGATCTCATGTGTAACTGAAGGGTACGTGTGGAAATTTGAAAATTCGAGTCGCTTAAGAGAGTGGACTCAACTGATGTGGGGATAAATGCGAGATTTGTAGGGGATTACAGTACTAGATGAACTGTGTTTCCACAAACTTGTAAATGATTTGAGTTTAATCTCACTATGGTATTGTGGCATCATTAGAGTAAAAGTGTTATTAGTTGTTGAGTGTGTCTTGAAATATGGCTTCGAGCCAAGTTGGGGAGTTTGCTATCAATTAGCTAATTGTGCGGGCATGTGCTATGTTGGCTTTAGTTTGAGCGTGCGGGTGAGCCAGCTATGGCTAGAGTAAAAGAAAAATTTTGACAAAGGTTATATGGTGCCTCGTAGATGTGCAAGATCAGAGGATGTCTTAAGTTGTTGTTGGTAAGAATGCTCGGTGCATGGAGCAGGAAGATGTTTGTTTGTATTGGGACGAGGATCTCATTTTGCGTTATCAGAGTGCCAATAAGGCACGAGTGACTCTGTTCGTTGGGTCAGGTAATTTGCAGTTTGAATAAGAGTGAATGACTCTCGAGAATGGTTTTAATGTGTTCAAGATTCTACATGCAACAATCAGGTGTCTTAAGGTTGTGTATGTGGGTAGAGACTGTGTTTTCATTGGAAAAGGGTCAAGACTTGTGGTATTTTTATGTTGATTATGGGATCCTATGTATCGGTATCTGGAAAGTAATGATAAC